>JAPYZP010005231.1:0-10838 GCA_030522985.1 Torymus sinensis
GAGATCAAAATTGCTCCACCTTTAAATATCTTGAAAAATTATAAAATTTAACAAACTCCGTTAGCAACTTAGTTCACAAGATAATATACAGAAGTGCTTGTCACCTTTAAAACCCATTTTTGGTCATTCTTCAACAAGTTTCTTTCTCCGAAATATAAATGTATTAATTTTGCAACAGAAATAATAAATTTTGATTTCATGAACTAAGTATGCAAGATTTTCAAAGTTCGCACATTTATATCTCTGAGAAAAAAAAGTTGTTGAGGGGTATAATCCCAAAATCAGTTTCAAAGGGGACCAGCATTAGATCATTCTGTTGACTAAATTGATAAGTGTTAAAGTCTCGACGTAACGGAGATACGGTAATCTGGGGCATATTCCACTCTTTTTTTTCTTTTCATTGGGCTTGTATATTATATTTAACGTATATATACATGAAGTCATCTTCGATATTTCCAAATCGAATGTATTTCAAGTGTTTCAGAGAAACACGATGACGCACGTACGGCAGATGAATATTTGAAAATTCAAGAGTATTTTTAACTTGTATATAACAAAAATTTTCTAATTTCACATACACTGGAAGTTGTTTCCCCGAATAGTATGTATAGTATCCGAAAACAGGAGTAAATATTTACAATTAAAGATAGCTTTCCATATAGTCAATTAATTATGGAAAAATTTTAATTTTGAATTAATCTCCTATGCACCCTTACATCACCAATAACTTCCACCCTTACATCTAACACAGACACAATCCACCACGTCTAAACAGATAGCCTTCCTCCGCAGATATCACAACCCCCACCTCCTCGTAGATAACATCGTCATTACGTTTCGCCGACTGCAGCGATTTATATTGTTTCTCTCTAGCACGCCTGCTCTGCCTGTCTCTCTCGCTCTCCCTCTCTACCCCTCTCTCTCGCGCAACTTTCCATAACTTTGTATATTTCGAACTTGAACCCCGTTCGCCTCCCGCCGGGCAATAAAACGCGCGCGCGCGCGAGCACGACAAAAGGGCGCAAACTTACGAGGGAGAGAAGAGCCGAAAGAAGACGAGACAGCAGCAACAATGTCTATACCTATACACGTCGTATACACAAAACGTGGAAATATGCGCGCGGCAGCGGCAGCAGCTTATGGTAGCTGTACATATATATAGCATCGCTTGATGCAAATCCGAGACGCGGAAACAAGGCGGAAAACGGGGGAGAAGTTCGCGGCTGCACGAGCATAGCGAGTGAGTCCCGCAGTCGGCGCTCCTCGCGCTACGCGCCAGCCGTGCTCTCTCGCACGCGCACACCTTGGAATTCAATAGTTAATCGCGAATGCCGAGCACAAAACGTAATTGCGACGACGCCGCGCGCGTTATAAGGGAGTGTAATTTGTCGGACATGAGGCAAGGGCGATCTTTGGGTAGGGAAAAGGTCCGTAAATGAACCTCGCGAGAATTAAATTTGGATGAAGGAGGTGGCCTGATGAGTGGACGAAAGATGTATGTCAACACCGTTGAATGCGATATTGATATTCTTATGCAAAAGAGGTCGTGTGAGGCGCTATTTTTGTTCATCCGAATTGTTGCACATGTGTTTCGAATGTAACGTGCTGCCTGAAATAATCAGTCCCTATAGCTGATACATGCCCGTCAAATGGAAATTACAACCAATTATACGTCGATGTGATGGACGTTTGTATGTCGATTACGAAGTCGGATATGTTTCTTCGGAGGGAGGGAAAAAACTACGATTTTCATAATTGAAGTGATTTTATATCGAAGGAATTTATAAGATATATGACTGGCAGAATTCATTTTATTCACTTGAGGTACGCGCAACTATGTCCACTGGAACATAGTTTATGTTTCTTGATAGGGGATGCAATAGTGATAATACTAATAATAATAATTGAGAGCTGTAGTATATGAAAGTAGGACAAAAAGTAGAAAAGAAAAACATAGAAAAATTTTTGACAAAATGAATGATTATACAAAATAAAGTTTTAAATTCTTATGAAAAAATAATATCGTCTTCCTTTCATTCAAAGTTTCCATGCACACCAAAGTTTCGCCTCGACTGTACTTGTCCAAACAAGATAATTTTCACCTGGTGCATTACGAACTTATAAAGCAAAGATAATGAGTACAAAGCATTTGAACGCGAACTTACAAAGACTGGAGAGCTTGAAGAAAAATTTATCTAAATCAAAACAAACTTGGGCATACTCACTCGGACTGTATAGATAAAGAGAAAGCAATTGGTAGAGTTGATTAATGATTTGAACAGATAACGAAACTAATGAAATAATTAACGAATAAAAGAAGATAATATGCTAATGTATGACGACCATTAATGGAAATTTTATCTTTTCATAGAGCTCTTCTTATAGAGAAATGAAATGAGCTTTATCTGTATTTACCTATGAATTTTCAAATATTCATCTCTCGTATGTGCGCCATCATGCTGTCCGGAAAGACATTGAATTTTCAAATAATGAAGAGGATCTCACGTATATGCATACCGATGAAAAGAGAAAAGTGGTATATATAAGCTAGAGACTGGACGACCATATTGCAATGTATTATGGACCTATCCTAAAAACTAATCTGAATTGTAAGATTTTTGAGATATCTTAACAAAAAGTTTGGTAATTTTATTGTATCATTTTTAAGAACCAAATAATCTACAACTACTTGTTCTTTTTGAAGTCCCATTTTGAATCATGTTTCTACAATTTTGTCTCGAATATCTTTTAGAAGCCCATAATACATATAGTATAGCACTTACCATTTTTCTCTTTTTCTAGGCGCTTTTTGTGGACGCTATATATTTATTTAAAAATAAAAAACGTCAACTCCTCTTAATATTACAGAAATTTTGTAATCTTTGAAAAATGCATTACTCCAAATTACCATAAAACGATTTTCCAATGTATACGCGAGATTTTAAAAAGCAAGAAAAGGCACATCGCGCCACGGAAAAGAGATAAAACCGCCCCTTATTAGCCGACCGCCACGTCGCAAACCGCAACGACGCACGCTCGTACGCCCCGTAAATTTCAGCATAGAAATTGAACACCTCCACCCCCACCCTATTTTACTCCCTGTCTCCCTCGTGTCCCCGCCGTCCACACTGGCCGCTATTTTTCAGCACCACCGAACCTCCGTCCATCCGCGCGCGCGTGCACTCACGTGTATACGCGCGCCGCGCTAAAGTTTACTCTATAATAAAACTAGTCGCATCGCGTGCGCGCAAACAACGCAAACGCGAAAAAAAAAGAAAAACGCCGCTGCCCTCTGATTGGCTCGTGAAAGAGGGAGGGGGGGAGCGAGGTTTTTTGGCTCTCGGCTTCTGCGCTTTTGTACATGTACATATCTACATATACAAAACACGCAGGCGAGGGTAAAAAATCATTGCTGCGGGATTATTTACATTACCACTGGCGCGGAGTTTTATTCGGCTCTCTTTTTTTTTCTCCTATACCGGAGCATTGTTTTTTCTCGGGGATTTTTTTTTCGTTCATCGAACGCGCGCCCGCCCGCCTTCGAAAATTCGGCCGCTGAATCGCGCGCGCTCGCACGTGGGATATGGCATAGGGGAAGAGCTGAGCTGAGCGCGCGATGGAGAGAGAAAGAGCTATGTAATTTAGTTGAAACGAGAGAATTTTATTGCAAATATAGTTAGCTGAGCGCAGTGAGAAAGTCGATATTCGCGTAGAGTGCGAGAGAGGGAAAGAGTGTAAGCGCAAAAGTTTTCGTTTCCCAATGTCCGATGCTGGCCTTTTGGGCGATGCGGAATAATGCTCCCGAGAAATCGCTTACTTTAATAATACGAGGAATACGTGATTTTCATATATCATCAAAATAGACCATTTCAAATCGAATTTATATATATGATTACTTACATATAATATAACAATTACTCGAATACGTATTATATTCGCTAGCTACATTCATCGAGCTTCGCGCATATTATTTTTAATTAATTCTATTTATTTATTATTAATTTGAGGTTACATGATTGAGTTAGTTTCAATTTAAAAATTTGCTTTAACCAGTTTATCTCGAACGATAATAACATAAATTTTATAAATAAAATAATGAAATTTTTCTTCTACTATTTCAATTATTCAGGATTAAATACTTAAACTCAAGAATTCAATCTTGAAAATTCAAACATACTTATTAGATTTTGGCGCTTATTCTATATAGGCCAATCAAATGTGTCCAAAACAACCAATCAAAACAGTCTTATTGTGATGACAGATTTCATCCACCACTTTTTAAAGAGAGGACTTGAGATAATGGTCCACAATTAGCTGGAATGAAATAAATGCGAGAGTACTAGTACCATTTAACCGCATTAAAGCCGCACTATATATCTGCAACCATTAAAAAGCACATTTCTCAACGAGTGAAAAGTCTCTCTAAACACTCGGTTTAATCTCGCGCAGCCAGCCTTCATAATTCACGCAAAAGACGACCATTACGCGAAACTCCATGTCCCCCCGAAAAACACGGTAAAGCCATAGACCGTACCCTAGATCCAGCTCGGTAAAAAGGGGCCAAAGAGCTTGGCAATGCCATCGCCTCGAGGCCGTAAGAAAAATTCAGAAAGTCATGCTCGCCGAGAGACTCTCTCAAAGCCGGGGACCGCCCGCGTGAATATGGTGACGGATGTAAAACCGAAGAAGAGACTCTCGTCATATGTATTAGCCGGCTATGCGTCCCCCTTCTCCCTATCTCTCACTCCTCTCTCTCTCTCCCTCTCGCGCGCGCGAATGGAATCACGCGCCTCTTATCAAACGTCCTCAGAGATTTCCCCGGAGAGCCGACTTCGGAACGCGATTCCCTCACTCTCTCCGTTGCCACTGTACGCGCCGCGCTCTAACTCTCGGCGGCACTTCCTTCTCCTTTTCGGACTAATCAAACTTTCGCCCATGCTGATGCCCATTCTTCCTCGTTGCTCTGTACTCTCTCCTCTCATGCCGTCCTCGTCGACGTCAATGGCAGCGGCGTGTCCCTTACGCGTCTATATATACACAATGTACACGTTTATCCTCTAGCCCCTCTTTATTACTCTTATCTGGCCCCCTTTCTCCGCCCTTCGAGGGGGTGACGCTTTCTCTCCCGGAGTGCTGAAGATCCTTATGGCGGTGCTCGTCGAGGTGAGCGTGCGTATGCGATAAGCGTTTACGTGCGCCGAGCTGGGGCTGCGAGAGAGGGAGAGAGACAGAGGCAGCGGAGCTTTGACGAAAATCAATTTCTGTTTCCTTATTGCGGCGTGTCGATCGTCGCCTTGGAATGGGATACGACGCGCGGCAAAGACGAGATGTGTATATACGTATATAGTAGCAGATGGTGAACGGATGGATTGGCATTGGTAGGTGGACAGAAAACTATAACTAATTGGTAGGAATTATAAGCAGTGACGTTCTTTTGTATGCTAATAGAGATAGGTGATTATGGATGGTGAAAGTGAATAGTTTAATCAGTCTTTCTTAATTATCCATTACAATTTATGTGTGAACATTGCGAGAATATATACCCGGGTAAAACAATTTTGTATTTCTGCCAAATTTTGCTGTCGCCAAAAATTTACAAATGAGTTCGCCAAAACTTGACAAATGAGAATTTCCCAAATTTATAAAACAAACATATCAATGTTACGGCATAATTTGGCGAAACTTTATCCAAACTTTTCCAATAAATTTGATTTTCTAAAATTCTCTTAAATTTATAAAATCATTCAATGTTATATTTAAATTTTAAAATTTACTTCTGAAAATGATATTTCAATTTTCTTGAGCAAAAAAAAATGATGAGACTCAGTGATATAAGCAGATTGATCATTTGATTTTATTTATGGAAAGTCATCCACATTTCGACAGCTGAGCGGATCAAGGTGCTATCTCGGCGAGCGCCGAAGAAGGGACCAACTCAGCGCGAGCTTGAAGGAGGTGCTATCTCAGCGCGCGCCGAAGAAGGGGAGACCTTAAATTAAGAAAAATACAACGTATCGTCCGTATCGTATTGAACATTTTCAAAAAATACTTGACTTCTAGTTAGTGAAATTAACGATAGAAATGTACATATTTATTAAAAACGCAATGTGTAAGAATAAGCGATGTGATCTCTCCGCAATTTGTAGCATCATCCGGGGTACCTCAAGGCTCTCATCTTGATCCCATACTCTTCGTACTCTTTCATCAATGTCATCAGCGAAAGACTATACTTCAGTCACTCTCACATCTTGTTGTACACAGACGATCTGAAACTTTATAAGACAATAAATTCCCCATGTGACGCATCTAACATAAGATTCAGAGGGACCTTCTTGAGATCCAGCCATGGTCGGTTAATAATACTAGGTCGTCACTCAATATTGATAAGTGCCAATTAATATCGTTCATGAGAGGGTCGGCTAGCCTTATGAGTTCGACTATCCGTTACATGGCAAGACTCTAGTACGTGCTCCAATACTACTCCAATTGTTGTCCCGATAGTAAAAAAAAAGTTTAATCGTCCGATTAAAAAAGCGCTTTTCATTTTAGCAATAGACAGAATAAAAATGCCAATATTTGTTCTCTTCGTCGTCAGATAACTATATTCATCAGCTAACAACTTGTTACATTTTTTCTCTACCAGGCTTCACCGACAACCACCCACATTTTCCTCCACGCACACATACACAGACGACAGCATCACTGAACAAAAAAGAAAAAAAACAAAGAACGAAAATCACTGCCCTTCGGTAATGCGTAGGGCGCATCGGTGTTAATTTGCCATCCGCACGCGAAGAGATGCGCGCATGACGACGGGACAGGATCTTCGTTTCTTCCGTAAAGGTCGAATGGCACGCGCGCGCGCGCCTGTGATTCGGCACAGTCAGCTCGTCGTATATAGACCCCCTTCCTTTTTTCTGCACGCCACGCCGTTAAAGCCGTCGTCGTGTAAAAGGAGAAAAAGAGAATAGAAAGAGAGATAGAGGGAGAGTCATGCGGACGAGGCGTCGAGCGTCTGCCATGGCTGATGAAACTGTCAAGAGTTCGAGAGGAAAAACAAAGAGTGGCAAGTGGCGGTGTGCGAGAAGAGGTTCGTGGTGTTGCGGGGGGGATGAAGAGGAGGGTGAGAAAGTTGATCATGCGATGGTGTAAATGAGATGAAGCAGGGAGGTGCGGACGTGATGATTGGTTTAGGGACGACAGCCGTTGAGGTTTTCTTACACCACTTATGAATAAAGATTGTTGTTATATTTTTAACAAGAGATTGTTTTTATTAAGAAAAAAAAATGTTCTCTCAAGTATCGGGAAATAGTTCATTGTGCAACTAGGCGAGAAAGTTGACTTTTCCTAGCGAAGATGATGATACACATCGTACTTTTTTTAATAAGTGCAGGAATAGGATCTTTTTTGTATGAAAAGTGGATGAGAGATCGGGGATATCGAGTCGTCATAACGGGAGACTAATTACTTTTCCTCCCGCTACTGCGGAAAATCTCGCTAGATGCTCGAAATAGTCGACTTTCTATTCACTTGTCTATACAGGAAAAGCTTGTTTTTCATTCACATGTTGAAAAAAATAACTTTTTCGTCTAGTTATTGATTTTTTATTTATTTATTTTCTTCTTTTTTTGGATCGCATATATTTTAACAACATTTATAAGGCATTTCAAAGTGCTATCTACCTGAGCGCCAACTCTGGCATAGATCGCCGCACCCCTACTACTTCATTTAAGTATTTTCATTAATTCAAGTTTACTTAAATTATTCATAACTCAGTTTTCGCACGCATAGCAGATAGTAAGGATTTTACCTTTAAACAAGTTTCATGAATTTAGATGAATAAATAAACTTGTATTTCGTAGAGAGAATTCAAAGGTCCAGTTGGCGGCCGTTATAGTTAATCTGCTCCCAACTCTTCTCTACAAAAAAGAAATTTCTTAATTGACTTTAATGAATTGTAAAAACTTGTATAATATTATCTTTAATACCTATAATACATGCATAAATTGGATTTTTATATTGTAATTGCACAAAATTATTTTAATAACGAAAAGGCTTTCTTAGCAGTAGGTGCTGTTCCGGTCAGGATACTCTTAATGTTTTAGTTTAGCATGCAACTCGAGTTAACTTTGATAATATCTTTAAAACTATGCCTGTGATCAGAAAGGACATATTTTAGTAGTCCGACTCAAACGCGGAGTTGACTACTTATTTTGATCTTCGAGACCGAATTATATATCAGATTATATTAATATTTTATTGTAATATTTAAGGTATATTATCGGGAATGATTTAACAGTGATTTTTATAAATCGATTTCACAGTAATTTACTATAATAATGCGTTTAAATACTTTTTTATACATAACAAATTTTATAATTAAGAAAAAAAAAATTCTCAACTTTATTTTTTTAAATAATGTAAATTGCATCTAAACATGCGAAAAATTCTATCTACAAAAGTAACAAAAAAAACGACTGGTGGACGGAATAACTAAAACCCCACTAATTTCATAACGAGCTCTGCAAGCCTACCAGCATCCTACCTTCCCGTCGTACTATGAGATTAGAAACCACCGGCAACTCGTTCAAGTGATAAAGGTGAGAAAAGCCCCGTGTCAAAGAAGACGTCGAAATAATAGAAAGGCACAAAGAGAAGACAGACAAAAAAATTAGCCCGACTCTCGCGCGCTCAGCCTTAACACGCTCGCACTTAAGAGAACGAGAGAGACAGAGAGCGAGAGAGAGAGCGAGAGAGAGAGAGAGAGAGAGAGAGAGAGAGAGAGAGAGAGAGAGAGAGGAAAATCAGGATGCGAGTGGAGAGAAAAATAAAGGGCCGCGAGCTAATAAAACGAGGAGGCGGAGAAAAGGAGCGAGCTTGAAAGGGAGTGAGAGATTGAAATAAAAAGATGCGATAATAATTAAGAGAACAAAGGAACTGAGAATGAAATTTATTTTGGCCGCCTATATATACTATATACATATACAAACTCTCACAGACACACATACGCACGCGGCGCGCACAGACGCATGCACACATACACATACACATTGCGAGCAGGCGCGAGAGAGAAAGAGAGTACGGGGGGGAATGAAGTGGAGAAGATAAAAAGAGGGAGAAGCTGGAGGAGTAGGAGCGAGGGAGAATGAGAGAAATGGGCTTCTGGGGAGCCCGTGAAAACGGCTTACGCGCACTACTTTGAGGCGCTAAACAAAGTCCGGCGCATTACTTTACGAGGGCGCTAGGACGTGATCCATTTCGTCGTTAATGTGACGTGCGAGGCATCTCTATAAAAGCCGCCGCCACCGCCGCCGTGCGAACGAACCAACTATCGGCGCGCTCTTTCTCTTTCTCGTCCTCCTTCCTTCTCCCTTTCTTCCTCATCTTCTTCGCCTTCGTTTTCTCGCACCCTCGCGCAGTCCTCAATGCTGCCTCGTAGCGGCGTATTACGTATACGCCTTTTTTTTGTGTTTGTCTCTCGAGCCCGGGCTCTTTGATAAAGCGATAATCCAGTTGTTACATTTAAGAGGACCTGTCGGTTTTGCTTTTAGCGAAGAGTGCACGCGCTATATACGGCCGTACGCGCCGGATATTATTTCAGTGAGGAAAAATGGGTTTGTCGTTTCGAGAGTCGTGATTATTGTATTATGTGATGGAGCCTTTCGGGGAAGTTTACTACGCGACTGGGTTATTACGTTGTAGATGAAATATCTTTCAAATTTGTTTTTGCGAATGAATTTTCTTTCATTAATGTATAAGTATAGAATTTAATAGCGAGAGTTTATGTCATCCGCTATAAATACTTCTATAAGTGACGATTGAGTTTAATATTATATATAAAAAAGGTATTGAATTAACGGAATAGTGAAATATAATATACGAAAGTATATTTGGATTGATTTTAAATAATTACCTCATAATTGCATGCCATTTATTTTAAAATACAAAATAGAATATTTTTAATAAACTATTCAAAGCTTGAGAAAATAACAATCAATCAACTTACGTGGAGCTCGATCATAAAATCTTTATTATTCAAAATCTATCCATCGAAATCTAAAATTTTCGAGATTCAATCTTAAAATACCAATATGTCAAACCAATTCCAAATATATTCGCTGAGCGAAAGCGCATTCTATATAGGATCAATCGTTCACGATCGTTTATTCACTAAGCATGATGTTAAATCATTTTATATTTAATGAAACTAAATCCCAGGGAATTAATTTTTACACCGTTTCCAATCCTCGCTCGCCTTAAGACACGAAATACAAAGTTTAAACGTCGAGGGCGTCGTTTCGAATTCGAAATACAAACCCGTAGGAAGCGCGCGGGCTACGCAAGGGAACGGACGAGGACGACTGCAATGCACAATGGAACGCTACAACGGGGCTCGAGCAAGAGAGAGAGAGAGAGCCAAAGAGAGAGAGAGAGAGAAAGAGAGAGCAAAAGAGAGAGAGAGAAAGAGAGAGAGAAGGGTATGGGTATAAGCGTCGGTGTACACCGCTCACTTTTGCAGGCAAATACGCAACCTGGAGAGTTTCATGCACTGAAAACAGACACGTTGAACAAGAGCGAGAGAGAGAGAGAGCGGATAAAGCGTAAGGAGGAGCAAGTCCCTAAGGACTGGTTGATGAACAGAAAGAAAATACTTGGAATAAGTAAGTTTTTTATTTCAAAAAGATTTTCGTGCTCTCACTCCCTCTGACTATTTCAAGTGCGACGCATGAAGAGCCTTAAAAATCATATAACGCATTACGTGGCTGAGAGCCAAAATCCGCTCGCTAGCTTATTCCCTCTCTATTGCCATTATCCCAAGCCCCGTCCCTCTCTCTCTC
>JAPYZP010005232.1:0-13880 GCA_030522985.1 Torymus sinensis
ATCAATCAAGCTCGCGCGCTGGCTCGCTTAAAGTAGCTCGGCTGTGGGTTACGGGACGCGTAGAGGTGTTTTGATTGATTTCGGTGTGTGTGTGTGTGTTCCAATTTTGCTTTCCTCGAGTGCCATTATTAAAAACATCGCGTGACGGAGGATCGATCTCGTCAATTTTCGTTTAACGATGTGCGGGACGAGTGTAATTCAATCGTAATTCAATTTTCTTTAAGTACTTTTTTTAATCAAGTGCCCAACATTTTTTAATTATTATTAAGTGTCTTTCTTCGACCGCAAATTACGTTCAAATCCCAAAACCAGCCAAATACAATGAAAGCCAAATACAATGAATACTTCCAGCCTCCCTCCTCTCTGTCTGTCTCTTTTTTCGGACAACTGTCTCGAGCCGAAGATAAGCCCGCGCGACTTTATGAATTCACAACGACCCTCGCATGACTCATCTTCAAAAACCTCGGCAACTCCTCCAGCTTGAAAGAAAAAAAAAACAGCTCTCAACTCACGCGTGTCCTCGAAGCAACTACAGACTCACTTTTCCCCTCTTATTAACGCTCTCTTACCCGCCCTTTGTCTTGCGCTCGCGCGCGCGCCATTTACATACAGTCGGGGGTTTGAAGTTTCGACACGGATATTCACGAGCTGTGTGTACGCGCTGGTATATACATCGCATGGCCTCCTCCACGTCGTCGTAAATTACGGTGCCGCGCGTATATACACACACACTTTGGCTTTTAAAAAAGGGGAAAGAGGAGAAGGGTTTTGAAACGCAAGCGTAGAATAGGATGATGACGATGTGTGTGTGTGTGTGCATGGCTTGCATGTGTGTCTGCAGGGTTGGCTTCTCGTTTTTATTTGCGGTTTGAAGAGATGATACACTGCTGCTCTCTAAAAATGAATAGATGAATAGTCGTTCACTGGTGCGAATTAGTGAAATAATTGCCTAATTTTTTAGTGAACATTCACTTATTGTTCAATTTGTTTTTACTTATTCGTACCAGTGAATGACTTCTGACATATTCATTTTTAGCGAGATTATACTTGCGATAGGGAATGGAGGGTTTGGGTGAGTGTATTTTTTTATATTGTCTGTTAAAAGTGATTCACGAAAGATTTTGCAAGAATTATAATAATTCAAGGAAACTGAAAAATGAAAACACTAATAACCATTACGAACAATTAAAACTCTTTATAAGAGACAACAGCTATACCGGTCCCGCCATAACCGTCGTACACTCCACCTCCCCCATCATCGACACCTTCACGCCGGCCTCAATTAACTAAGCGCAATTCTCTCCCTCAATACGAGAGACATTACAGAAACCGTTTGTATTTAGCGGAACCTCACTCACTCTCTCGCGGAGACGAGGCATCGTTCTCACGGTATACCGCGCGCGCGCGTCGCGACGACTTATTTATTCTGCTGCGCGAGAGCGCGCGCGGTATAATTATCGAGCCGCCGCCTCTTCTTCGCGAGAGACTCGTCGTCGTCGTCGATTGAAAGCCGCCGCTGTACCTGAGCGCGCGCGAGAGAGAGAGAGAGGCCTATGATTATAAATGGGCTTTCTTGCGAGGTATTTTATAAATGTATAGTTGTGGAGAAGAGAAGAGGGAAAGAGAGAGAGATATTAGTCGAGTCAGGAAAATTGCGTAGTGTGGTTTTGCAGGCTATTTTTGGGGCTTGGAATGAGAATGGTAATGGGGTTGCGGTTGTTATGTTTATTTTGAGAGTTTGCATGATGTGCACAGATAATGTTTGAAGTTTTGGAGCTCATTATTTGGGTATTTTGAAGTGGGATACCTTGGTTTATCATCTATAGAAAGGTATTCTTCGTCTACACCGTCGTTGGTGACATTTTATGCTATAACCGTAAATAATTGCTGACTTTTTCAATTTCGCGATACGTCTTTACTACTCTAAACGTACAACTTTGTCCATCAATGATATTGAATTTTATCAATATTTTTCTGAGTACCCTTAAGATTGTATTGGCTATACAATCGGTGTCAAAAGTTAGTTTTTACTTAAAATATTAATAATTTGTTATATGGAAATAGTTTTTATTTGAAAACTATATATTATGACGGCATAAGACCAATATTTCATCTTCCAAAATAAGAAATCGGTTAAAAATTTTTGAAGTATTTCGACTTTTAAAAATCATATATCTTAATACAGTTTTAATTTCATTCAAAACGGTGCCGCTTCTTTAAATTTTATTCAATTCTTGGTTTTTTTATCTTATGTTGTTCATCAAAGAGTTCTTGACAGACCCACTAACCCAAAACTAAAAAATTATCTTTATATTTTAAATAATAAACATTTTAAAGTGTACCGTCAACTTAAAAGATGAGGTTCCTTTTTTATAAAACTAAAGTCTAATGAACCTAATAAAGACATACGTTTTATTTTTTGCTTCAGTGGATCCACGAAGAATTCTCTGAACAATATAAAACCAAAAAACCAACAATCGAATAAAAAGATGCGACACCTTTTCGAATGAAAAGTGTATTTCTACTTATTTAATAAAAAAATAGCAAATGTGGCTTTATATAAGGGAAATACCCTTAATGCAATAATATCTAATCAAACCCAAAAAATATAAAAAAGTTAGAAAATATCAACCCCCTTGACTGACGCATAGACCAAAAAACTTGCGAATATGTATGGTCAGAGCAGAGCGCACCTCATTGGTTCGTGCGCATTAGCGGCCGAAGATGCAATTAACGCGCGGCCCGACAGACGCGCGAGCACTTAGACGCGTGTAAATAACCGACGGGGGAATGCGTAACGCAATTTTGGCCGACAAGTGCGCGCGTCTGCGTCTTGCTCGTATTACGCGTGAGCTGCCACGTGCGAGAAGATGCGATGATATGTACAAAGGAATACGATCCGCGCACGTGGATATCGTTTATAATTATTTGTAAGAGGTTTTCGTTTACTCACGGTAACCGGCAGTAACATGATGTAAATTAGTAAAATGATATAATTATGAAATATAATGTTGTCAAGTCGTAAAAAGGTGTTGTATTGTGCTTTCACGGCACTTATATATAAAATACATGACAGTTGTAATAGCTCAATGACTTTACGAGTGAGCTCAACAACAACACACACACGCAACAGGCGCGCTTTAACAAATTTTCAATTAAATACAAGCGCATCGGCTTTATCGTCGATAGAAAATTTACACGCTCATAATCGCGCGCGGAAAAATGATTTTATTAGAGAATGGGGCGCGCGCGAGGCGTTAAAGTTGAAATGCCACGCGACGAGCGCGTTGGCGCAGTTTTATTTTTCGGAATGGCGAAAACAATGGGTCGTAAATGAAATGCGACGGTTTAGAAAAATAAAGCATCGTGATTGCGCGGTTTAATCTGTGAAAACACTTGGTCGCGAGTCAACGTGAATAAACAATTGCCGGTTTGGTGAGACCGCGGTTAGCGCAGGTTAATGCAAATTTATTTAATTGAAATTTTTTCTTTTCTTTAATTTCCATGTTCTTTACATTTTAATTCGTTATAAATAGACATAATAATTTTTGTTTTACGCTATGAGAACAATAATACATCACCACAACTATTAATAGCCACATTCAATAGCCTCCCAACTACCACATAATCCTACAAAAAATCACGTGCCCCTCTGCCAAAGAACAAAGAGATTAGGGCGCACATGGACCACTGTCTCGCGTACTGTCGCGACGGCGTCTGGCGTGCACTGCTATACACACACACACACACACGCCGTCCGAGAAATTAATTCGACGTCTCTCGATATAGGTGTCAATCGGTTGCGCGCGTGCGTCAGTAGCTGCCGAAGGACACGAGAACAGACATGAAAGCAGGCCTACATACGCCTACCGAATAATGCTTGTCGGGGTTCAGTGGTGGTAAATTTATAAAATGCCTATTGTTGAATAAACCTACATATTTAACTCGGTGATCATATAAATTTACAATGGATTTGTGGAGCTGGGTTGTAAAAGCACGGAAACCTGTCGGAAGAGCATCTTTTGTGGAAGGTAATAATGGGTTTACGAGAGGCATAAACAAACGTTATTTAGAAATGTGGCTTCTTCATTCAGGTTACGGTCATGCAAGTTTGCTGGAAATATTCAAATTTAAAATTATTGGGTGATTTGCAATTAAAAAAAGTGGTCGTATAAACCGCGGTTGGGGTCCTAAACCCAATATATTTCAAAAAGCAAATTACCAGGCGCATATTCTCCTCTCGAAAACACAACTTTATTGTCCTGGCTAACATGGCCCAAGCAGCACGCACAGTATATAGGGTATCCCACTTTAACTTAGACACTGGAATATCGTGAAAAATATGCAGGTTAAGAACAAAATTCAAGAGATCAATCTTTCAGGTAAGCAAGGGGGCTATCTGAACAACTGACCCAATTTTGGGCATGGGACGTGCATAAAGTCTCGTAAGGCTAAAGTTCTTTTCTAACAAGAAGCCCTATTTTATATTGCAGATTTGAATTCTATGGTTTAACATTTTTTTTTCAAACTACTTCTTTTGGGTCCAATATCATTTTTGGAGAAACAATGTATTGCGAGAACGATTTTTATTAACAGACGCCTTGGTGTACAAATGGATCTGATATTGATCTGGGAGAAGGTTACGTTAAGCTAACATTTAATTTATTTTAACTGAAATATAGGTTACCATGGTTTGTGAACAATACAAATTTGAAAATACAATACGTTGGCCAGGTACCCCTGACAAGGCCCAAAACAATTTTTAAGCTTATTAATAATTTCGACAGGTCAACAGCAGATTACGTTATGAAATAGTATGAAACCTATTGATAATCACTCGTAGTAGTCCGTCATTCAGGTTAAATAAATTCACCATTGGCTTGCAAGCCCCGAATGGCTCCAGTAAGCCTATTGCCGAGTTCAATCTTCTTTTCTAAGCCTAAATTGAACCCTATTTCATAACGGAATCTGTTATTGCCCTACGTCTGCTCTTGAAATTAATAATAAGTTCGAAAATTGTCTTGGGCCTTATTATCAGGCCCAGGTTGGCTTACTAAGGCCCCGGGTCCGAAATGGGACTAGTTAGTCAGATAGAGCCCCCTTGGTCCCCTGAAAGATTGGTCTCTTGAGTTTTTTTTTCTTAAACTACACATTTTTTAATGATATTCCAGAGTCTAAGTTAAAGTGGGATACCCTATATATACATACGCCGATCTCGCCTCGCGTTCAAAAACTACAAATTTATGCGCAGCCGTGTAGTCCGGTTCCTTGTCGAAATTTTATGACTTTCCAAGAAACGCCGATGCATGCCCGATTGTCATCTATAGTGTTTTTGTCGAATTCCCGCGCGATCGCACACCTGTTTGTCAGAGTGGATATACCACTGGCGTGTCGTTACGCAATGAAATCATCGATTCCTATGCGTTTCTCATTAACGTGGCTTTAACGTTAATTTCCGAAAATTAAAGTGACCAGAAAATTTGTATTATTAATTGAACTATTTTAATGACGAAATAAGCTAATCACAATGAATATGAGTTATTAATTAATTCAGTAGTATTATTACCCTTTTAATTATTACCCTATATATAGAGAGAAAATCTGTTTTACAAATGAAACTGAAACGACACAAGTCCCGAATGATATTATTATATCGCGCTATAAATTATTTTCACCAATTAATAGCACTTTACAACAGTAAAAATATACACCTCGCCTCGAAGAAGTAAACTCTAAACCAACAATTAAACGATCTCAACAAATTTAAATTAAAAAACTCCCCGCTCACTGTCTCTCCGCACGAGATAAACCATTTTCGCAGTTTAAACAGCTCTCGCACTATCAACCTTCTCTCGTCCGCGAATATATACATACGTACATTTACACGCTTTCATAACGCGCGGTGGGTAGTTACAGGGGGAAAAAGCATCGGAGCAAATTAAACGCGTCGCAGCGAACCGATTTCTCGTTTTCTTGTGCTTTTTTTTCCTCAAAGTCGGAAAGCTCTCTCCTCGCGCTCTCGCGCGTTTGCTTACCGACTCGTTGGCAACGCGTCCATGCGAGAAATACGGGGAAAAAGCTCTCGTCGCCGCCGTCGTCGTCCCGCTGAATTTTTTTCTCCCAACTTTTTTTTTTTTTTTTTGCTAGCCCGAATTACTATCTCTCACTCTCTCGGGCGGGAAGTTTTTTGTGCGCGGTATTAGCTTTGGGCGAAAAAATTGCGTCCATTAAGAACGAGTGGATGGCTGGGCGAGTGTCTGTTGCCGAGAGTGTGGGCAATAAACGGATGGCTGGGTCCGACTGTTGATTGAGGATGTTTTAATATTTTTGTGATGGACACTCATATTTCACGTTAAATGTTTTTTCTTTTTTTTGTTCAAAGTAATATGTAACTCATTTTTTATTTAGTTTAATAATTTATATTGCATTACGTTCATTTAATTCTAGACTTACTTAGCCAAAAAGTATCTTGTTACACTTTGCACGGTTTAATCAATTTCTATTATTTAAACTGAACCTTCGAATACGTCGCGTATGCAAAAGAAGCAGGAAAGCGAATTCGCGAATATCTTTCTGCACATCAAATTACATGATTTACGTAATCGTCGTTCTTGTTGTTATTCTTCCTCAACCGGCATGGTCAGCGGAAATACTTAGTCGGTTCTCTTTGGATTAAAAAAGCAGAGCTTTTAACAATCCTTCTTTTCGAAATATTCTACATACTGATCATAAATGTGGTTAAAAATAAATTCTCGTCACCAGTCGTTTAACTTTCAATGGACTAACATAATTTTACCAACAATATTGTAATTTATTATCTATGATGCCTTAGTTTCCAATCATCGCCATATTTACCGTTAAAAATCACATCTACCCAACGTTATCCTATACCAATATTCTATCTCCCAAAACCCAAAGCGACCCCGTTCTATACGTCCGCAACGAACCGCTATTTCTACCAGTCGACAAGCAAAAAACCGAAATTATCCTCCGCCCTCGTAAACCCTCACCCCGTTCACAGCCCCCCCTCTGACTCACTTCCACCGTTCCCCACCCCAAAAAGTCCTCCTAGCACTTAACCCCATAAAAATCTCCCCCCGTCTCGCGTACTCACCCCCATCCTTGGCGGAATTAATCGTCCCGACTGCCGTGCCGATGGTCGCGTTGCCGAAGGGTAACCTCGCGCCCCCGGCGATCCTCGTCGTCGCCGCGATTATCATCATCATCAGCAGCAGCACCAGAAGCGGCCAGCTGCGTTTGTTCCGACGGCAGTTGCTCGTGCCAGTGCTGGCAGTGGAGCAGGGCCATCTGACGACGCTCGCCGCGGCGCAACCGTGCGTCTGGTTGCTCCTCGTCGTTCGCCTCCTCTTCGTACCGCCGCTCCTTGGTACATCATCGTCCCCGGCGACGCTCATTGCCGTCGTCGCGCAGGTACTTCGGTCGCTGTCGTAGCAGCGCAGTCGTCGACAGGGCGCGCAGAGGCCGTCGTCCTCGGCGCGCAACTCCGTCGTCGTGCACGCCGTGCAGCACTGCTCCGCTTCCTCCATCTTTGTATATCTCTCTCTCTCTCTCTCTCGTTTTTCTTTTGCTCCTCAGCTTTCGCTAGTAAGCGCTTCTTGGCTGCCTTTGGGAAGGCTCGGTTGGGGTTTTGGATGTGTGTGTGTTTGCTGAGGCGACTAGGCCGCGGGCGGCTCGTCGATCATCATCTCGCGGCTGCAGGGCCGCCACGGCCAGGGGCTAGTGCGCCCTCGACGGCTCGTCGACGCCTCCTCATGCACGGCGCGTCGCGACTCTAGCAGAGCACCACCTCGAGTTGAGGCCCTGGACGACCGGGCTGGACGGGGTTTGTTGCGAGTGTGGCAGTCGTCTCAGCTAGATTGCGTCGCATCCTGGAACAGAGAGATTAGGGTGAAGGGTTAA
Source organism: Torymus sinensis (assembly GCA_030522985.1). Taxonomy (NCBI): domain Eukaryota; kingdom Metazoa; phylum Arthropoda; class Insecta; order Hymenoptera; family Torymidae; genus Torymus; species Torymus sinensis. Next base: position 7,921 of record JAPYZP010005232.1, read on the forward strand.
ACATTTGCTTCGAGATACAGTTTCATTAAATATAATTAGTAATAATTGTTTATCAGATATGTAAGAGTCATATGCCCTATATAATCTAAGTAATATAACGATTGCTCATAGCGGATCCCGCAGTGGTATACTTTATATATCGATTCCCTACCATCCAAAAACGATGACTCAGTATTTCGGAGAACATACGCACACTTTATGTGTACTTTTAGTCAGTGATTGCGATATTTCTCGCGACCGCGTCTGAAATATCTTTTGGGAAAAAGGAGAGGATGAAAATGGTGGCGGCAGTAGCTCTGGCGCCCGCCGCTTGCCGCTTCTAGCAGTAAACTATCGATATCTATGATTTCTGGGTGGCTATAAATATTGGAAAAGTATTGGACGACCCTCCCCGAAAAAGCTGTTCGGGCAAACGAAAAAAAAATCGCCACTTCGTTCCCAAGGTCGGCTGTACGTTTTCAAGACAGCTGTTTTTGGGAAAGGAGATTGCGCGCGTGATATAGATGTAATTTCTTAATTTCGTTTCGGAGAAACGTCAAGTTGTGGTAAAGTTTGATATATCGAATGTATACTATGTACCTGCAAGATTTGATAAATCGATAAAAACACCTCGACTCGACCCCCATAAAAAAAAACTTGTCTCGGACTTACACACAGAGAGCCGCGCGTGAAAATCTCTGTATCTATCCTTCATAATACTTGCACCGCGCGCACTGGACGCAGACGCGGCGCCTTATCACCTCGACGATGTGTGACTACGCGATGCAACCGCGACGATATCTCTCACTCGTCTCGCTCACTTCCGCCGTGCATGCAGGTAAACACGTCGTAAATCAGCGAAGCGGAGAAAGAAGAAGACGACGACGACGACATAGCAATGGACGCACAGAAACAAAGTGTCGGGAGCGATAACCACCGGCCGGTGGGCGACTTTACGAGCGCGATGGATGAAGATATTGGGTGGTTATACGATTATGGGAGTTGTTTATTATATACCTAATAGCGAGTACGCGCACTGGCCGGTTGGGTTTCGGGCGTAGCTGAGGAAATGTAAATTATACACGGCAGGCGTTGATTGCGGTGCTTTTCTCTCAGCTTGGGTAATTATGAAAGTGTTAATTTATGCGATCGAGAGTTTACTACCATTTTTGGTTGTTGCTTTGTGCGTATCGGCGTAACGTGTAGTTCTCACGAGTCTCGTGGTACAAAAGCAAATGGAAACAATCGACATCTCAAATGATTTAAAGTCCCTCGAGCACTTTTGCACCTAAAAAAACTAAAGCACCGCTATATACCCACTCTCCTCTTTCACCGCTTACACGTCTAAGCTCGAAAAAAGCTCGCGCGCTGAAAAGCCGGCGCTGCGATACGATCACCTTTCTCTCACTCGGACGAGTCAATCGTTGCTGCTGCTGCACGACACTCGAGCGGTAACTAATCCAGTGCTCGGCTTCCCTCGCGCGCTCGAAAAATCATTGACTCCTCGCGGTCTCTCTCTCTCTCTCTCACTCTCTCGAAAAAAAGGCCGGGAGCACCTAATAACAGCCCGCGCGTACGTACGTACGTACCGTCCATATATATACACTCTGGAATGCGCTCGGCGCGCGGGGATTACGAGTAAACCGAGCCTGAATGGCCGCGTAAGAAAGATCTCTCTCTCTCTCCTCTCTCTCTCTCTCAGTGAATGGCGCGTTGGGTGAATCGGCAGGGAGCTTCGACGACTCATTGACGTGCGCTCGCTCGCTCTTCTCGTCTTTCTTTCGCCTCTGGTTTTTCGAGAGTGCGAAAGGTGATTAAGTGCGGAGAAGAAGAGGTAGGGAGAGAGAGAGCGCAGCCAGGCGTCGAATGTCGCGGATATCATAATCCTTCGTTAGAGGCGTGGATATATGCGTGTGCGTATGTGTTTGTACTACGCGACGGGGTGGAGGGGGGGATAGGATGCGTGAGCTGGTTAATGAACGGCGAGAGAACGAGGCGCGATGATCGCGCGCTATACTACTATATACGAATGCTGATTCACGCTAGATGACCTAGTGAACGGTGCAGGTGACGCGCGCGGCGCCTCTCCTTTTGGGTTTCGTTATTTTGGTCGGGGGTTGCCGGAGGTGTAGTGACGCTCGTGTTTTTTGCAGGTCGTTGATCTGACGTTGAGTCGACGCGATTGACGCTGTTCCGTGAGTGTAGAGTTATTAGTAGTTGGGGTAAAATTATTCGTTGATGTTATCTTTTTTACAATGAAATCTCACAAGGTATTATACACAAGGACTGTTACAGTTTTCTTTCCCCGAATAGATGCAATAAATTTCCGTGCATTTTGAGTAGACATGAAAAACTTGTCAATCAAGTCAACGCAACAGATACCTTTCATTAACCGAAATCCTTGAAAAGCCTAAACCAAAACTCCGACAAAAGCTGGTGAGCGGAGACAAAGTGTCAGTAAAGGTCGCGTGCCTCGGCGATGTACACACCACATCCGCGGCCTTGTTCCGGCCAATGGCGAGGAGACACGCGTGAGCGCAAGCTTCAGGAAATTCGGTGTCGATGCCTAGCCCACACGCGCTATAGCGACGGTGACGCGCGAGGCGTTCGAATGGTCGATTATGACTACGCGAATATGAGTTCGTTATTGGAATGACGGTAATAGTGGTTTGTCATCGATTAGGTTGTGGGTATTGATCAGTTTAGTTTAGTTGTGAAGAAAACTGGTATTGTGATAAGACAAGATAGAATATTCTCAACTTTTCTTAAATGAATAATCATGTCAACGAAGAAAACAAAGGTGCGCGTGGTATAATTGCAATCAACGGGAGTGAAGAATAGTACGTCAAAGAGCGTCAGCCGGAAGTGACAGTTTTTAGAGGCCGCTGTCAAAGGCATACGTATTCCGAGTTTAATTAGCCCGACTTTAACTGGAATGTTACCGGCTAATTAATCTCGTTAGCTTTTTCAGGGATTTGCCTGACACACGTGGGAATGAAGTTTCGTTCCTGGAATTTCGGTGAGACCGCCTTAGTACGTCTTCAAAATCTGAATCAACCGTCCCGTGCTGTTGATGAAAGGTTAATCTTACAATTCCTTGGTCATAGGCACTTGACAAAAGGGAAAATACAGCAAGGTTAAAGGACGATTAAATGAAGTTTTTTGAGGTAACAGAGCGACAAATCAATTTAACCGGGCAGAAAACTGACGAGCAATAAATCCAAAAGAAACGGTACATTCGCTCGCTAACCCGTGGAAACGCCTCACTGACTCACTCGCTTGCTCGCGCGCTAAAGGATGCTCGAGTTGCACGCGTAACGAGCTCCGAAATACAAACGACGTCGTAACTAAACGCGCGCGCCTGCGCATGCAAAGTGCCGTGGGGCTCAGCTGTTTTTCCTCCTCGGCGCTTCTTCCCTCGCGGCGTAGTTTCCCTGCTCGCTGCTTTTTGCCCACTGAGCAATGGGATAATTCGCGCCTGCGTACAGTTATTGGACAATTTCAAATGGCAAATGAAGAATTAACGTCATACCTTTTTTTTTATACGGAAGATCGATATTTTAATTTTTATACTGCGAGATGATTTGCTCAAATAGACGCGGGGTGCTTTCAATGCGATTAATTCCAGGGGAGTCGCTACGCTGGAAAAAGAAATGACGGAGAGAGACAGAGAGAGAGAGAGAGCTCGTAAATCCGCATTTGATGAAATTTGTAGTCTCCGCGAAGAAAGGACGGGACAAGGACACGCCTAAACTTTCATTTCGCAAAGCCCAATATAAATATCAATATGTGAGGTCTGGGGAAATTACCTTTTCTCAAAGAATTCTGTCAGGCTGAGAATGTATAACGGGAGAAATTAAGATTGTATGGTTTGCAATATTTGAAATAAAAATTATAAGTTTTAATGTTAAAATTATGATAGATACTCTGATAGAAATTGTCACTAACCGTTCGCCAAATCGCAAAGGATTGTCCGACGGTTTAACCGTTGGTTGGTTATAAATACCGCTTATTTCGAAACGGAATAATCCTTGCGGTTGGCCAACGACCGCTGAATTTTAAGAATCACGAAAAAGGACAATTTAAATAATTTATTATACAAATAAAATATACAAAAGTCGTGGAATGTAAAAAAGTCACGTATGAACATTACTTTACTTTACACAAATAGATTTCAATCCGTATAAACTTCTACGTCTAATTGACGTTAGATTACAGTGATATTTTTGAAATTAATTGGAAGAATGTTCCCGAGCAGAAATAAACTCAAAGCGAAAGTCAGGCCATGTACAGGCGGCCTAATACGCTTGTACATAATTAAACATCTATGATTTCCAGGCAAGTGACAAGGTCCGAAGCCGGACTTGAACATGTAGCCTGAGTTACTTTTTTTTTATTTTCTTATGATTTTTTACACGTTCTGTATACGGAGTAGTCAAATTTGGTGCACAGTCCGTGTATTATGTTATGGTTACATCATAACCTTAAAATAATGTTATTCCTAGGTCCGCTATAATTGCGAGTTTATTGACTTTTTATTACTTTTTACAATTAAATCGTTTTTATATATCTATATTTCGTATAAGTCACTATTATTGTTTTATAAGTTATTATATGTTAAATTATGTGTACAAATGTAAGTATCAAAATTAACCAATAGTTTAGTAGGTAGTGCAGTCGCGACCTCGGCCGATCACGGGGGTTAAGCAACATTGGGCGTGGTCAGTACTTGGATGGGTGATCGCGTTTTTTTCTCCGGCTATACCTCGTGTGATCGGTTAGGTGTTGAATTGCCTTCTTTCAAACTAAGCGGGAGGTGTGGATAAATACAGTCTCGGTGTCTAAGCCTGCGGAATGTGACCTAGACGGCCAAACTGAATTATTCCAATACACCGACTATTGCCTAATTAGGATTTATCCCACGACGTTTGCCTATAGGTTTTCCCCGCCCCATAGGCCCATAACTCTGGTCGAATGCGAGATGGATTAGGAAGGAAAAAACGCTTAGGTAAAAAAGAATCCGCCAGGAAAAATATATAGGTATGTGTAACAATAGGAAAATGAAAATAATAAAAGTGTCGATGGATACGCGCTAGGCCAGTAGGCTACGTGGAAACCACAATTTTTGTTATATGTATCAAAATTAAAAATAGTTTTTATTATTTGTATCGATAGTTTACCAACCATTGGTTAATTGTTGATTGATATTTTTGTTGTTGGTTGGCTCAAAAAATTGAACAACAATTAGATAGTAGATAGTAGATAAGCTATTTTGGTTGGATAATTTTCGGCCAGGGTATTATGCAGAGTAAATGATTGATTTACTATCAGCCTCTATGATCTATGCTTGTTATCTGTGTTAACATTAAAGATAAACTTGTTAAATGGACTCTTAAGTATGCTATAGTATAAAATTACATTTTTCCTCTAAAGAAATAAAATAAAGGAAACCTATACTCATCCAACCCGTTCTTTAATGTTTTTCTACCCATACTCATTTTCTCCCTAAGGGATAAAAAATTTACAACAGCTTAAACGACAGATTAAGCCAAACAAACTCGACCTTCCCCTGCGTAATCGACACCTAAACACGCGAACCTTAAACTTCACTTTAACCCCCTTCAAAAACGAACGACTACCGCCATCATCATCATCATCACATCCTCCACTTCACATCGACTTTCACTCCTCTCACTCCTTACAGCCTCCAGCAGCTTCTATAGCTTTAGCCGCCACGAATTCCTCTCTCTCTCTCGCTCTCTCTCTCTCTCTCTCTCTCCTCCCGTTCGTCCTCTCTCTCTCTCTCTCTCTTGCGCGCGCACGCGAGATGCATGGGGGATAAACAACGGCGGCGGCAGCAGCGCCGCATTCTTGTCGATCCGCGGAGGCCGAACTGGAGCACAACGAGAGAGAGAGAGAGAGAGAGAGAGAGAGAGAGAGAGAGAGAGAGAGAGAGAGAGAGAGAGAGAGAGAGAGAGAGA
>JAPYZP010005233.1:0-14572 GCA_030522985.1 Torymus sinensis
CGATAACGAGATAGGACTTTCTTACGCGCGAAGCCGAGATAGGACGTTTTACCACGCGATAACGAGATAGAACTTTCTCTCTCCCAGCCGACGATATTATAGATAAAACAGAAACTTGCCTAAATATGTTGTTATTTGATTAATATGTCGCGGACGATTGTGCAAAGTAAAATTGATTCATTATCATTTAAACTGACGGATGATACTTTTCTTAAAAGTTAGTCTAACCAGCTTATTCAACCTATTTTACATGTATTTATATATTTATATGCACTATTAAAAATTATAACATAAATCTGTAAAAAAAATGTGAATCACATTATGTTTCAAAGCAATATTATCTATTATATACAGGTAAGCCAGACAGGGTGTCGCATTTTGCCCTGCTTGTTTTGCCCGCAGCACACACAATCATGTTTAAAATCATTAACTATAGAGTAAAAACTTTACATAATGGTTATAAATAAGAAATTAATGATTATAATCCATTTTATTTCAAAACACTTTCTTTTTCTTATGACTAATTTTAAATTTTAACGATTTGCTTTTAGGAAGAATAGCACTTTCCGTTTAATTTTCTGTAACAGAATTATCAGTTTATTTAGGCATACAAACTTGGTAACTTATACGAATCCCTAAGTATTATGTAAAGTAAATTTTAGGAAAGAAAATAATTTTAAGCGATATGTCTTGTATTCTTACCAAAATAGCTATAAAATTTTACAACTTCTGAGAAATATCCAAGTTTACAACTATCAAACAGAGACCAACAATTTTGGATGAAAAAAAACAGTAGCAAAAAGTGGGAATATAAAAATATTTTCAATTCATTAATATGCATTTCACAAAGTGTTAAAATACAGTTTTAATCCATAAAATTCTGAATCGTAAATGCTGTAATATCCGAATTAATTTAACTTCCAACATTTTATGGAATTTTGTATGAGACTGCATCTCGAAATTGCGATTACAGAGATTTCAAATGTTAGATGAATAAATTTACAATAAATTCATTGATACCTTCCCGGAATCAAGTTCATTGCGATGTAATTTCTATTCGAGGCGAAATTGTTCTCGATAGCCAATCAAAATAGCAGCATACTCATACTGGTTTTCATTTCGTACAATACAGCGTAGCTCAAAGTATGCTGAAAAAAAGCATATTTTATTGGCCATCAATCTCTGGAGATAATGAGACGCGAATTAACTACTGGAATTTCTTAAGCGGACAAAACGTCGTAAATAAATATCAACGGCGGGGAAACTGTGCGAACGTTCCTCAAAGCCGTCCAACAATCTTAAGTGATCAATTTAAGTGTAAAAGCCTCCTCGCTCCTCGATGACGACGACGACGACGACGACGACGACGACTCAGCCTCTCTTTAAAATATATCGCCGCGGCTTTAATTCGGCCTGTCTAGAAAAAACAGCCGAGCTGATGTAATTGCGACGCGGCTCGTATAGCGTGTTTTATCGGTCGCTGCGCATCGGCGCACCGCGCGCGTGCTGCAACGTATCGCGATAATTTACCGAGGCCCGCGTGCGCGCGCGTGCGCCTCCGGGGGAGAAACCTCCCGCGGGAGTGAAATAGAAACCTATCGACTCGCCGGGAGATTTAATTATAGGGAAATCTAGCAGCGGCCGACATTATTTTCGTGCGAGAAGCAATCAAAACGGCGCGCCAGAATTTACGGGCCAATTTCGTCGAGGAGGTCCCCCCTCTCCCTCTCGCTCTCGCTCTCTTTCACTCACGCTCGTTCTCCCTGTCGAGTCACTTTGGCTCGATCTGACGTGCCGACGAGTGGCGTCGACCGCTTTATTTACAGGCGAGAGAGCATTGAGATGCCAGATTAATAGATAGCGTGTAATGGCTAGAAAGAGAGAAGGGGGATTAGAGATCTATATAGGAGATATTTTTGGACTTTGATTTGTGCTCGCCGCCAGTATTAGGAATAAATTGTTTATTATTTCTCGGTACCAGCCTGCGTCTTCAATAATATTTCATTTGGCTATCAAAATAGTCAAGCTCTAGCGCTTACATAATTGATGTTGCTAGAGATTTATTTATACATTGTGCAATATCTCTTTTTCATTAATTGATCCTTTTAAATTTTCGACAAGCGTTTAAGTTGTTTTTGAAGAAACGTGTTGCGCGCTCTCAAACGGCCAGAAGAATGATGATCAGTCTGCAGGTTTCTACGTTTCTATTACCGTTAAAAAATAACGCGGAGCGATTTATCCCCTTTGAAAAAACCTTAAATATTCTCAAAATCTCAAATATTTTACCGTCACTTTATCAGTGTGGAGTTTAGGAATGCTTATAAAGTCGGGTAAAGTAAAATAAGGATATCGTTTCAAAACACCTCGGCAAAACTTCACCAAATTAACAAATACATAAATTAGGATATTCATGAGAGTGAGAGATAAAGAGAAAGTTATGAGGTAGTGACGAAAGCGAAGAGGTGAGCATGTAAGAGGGAAAAAGTCAGCAGGGGGGAAAGAAGAAGGAGAGGAAGAAGAAGAAGACGACGACGACGACGACGACGAAGAAGAGGTACGAGGGAATCGCTCGTTTGGCGCGGGGCTACAAAATTGTCGGCAAAGTTCACTTTATGAAGCTAGAATAGATTAATGTTCTCGTTCGTTCGGTAATGTCCTCGATAAATTATCTTAATAGCTCGGTCGGCTATAAATATGTTTTCTCTCTCTCTCTCTCTCTCCCTCCCTCTCCCTCGGTCTTCTCCTGCCCCCCTCCGCTCTTTATCCCCGCATACGGCTGCAGTTCCGAGAGCGACTCTCCTTTTCTCGACATTTATCGGGTTCTTTCTCAAAATTGGGAATGGAAACCCGAACCAATCTTGCGACAGTGCGGCGGCAGCTACGGTCGTTTTCGAAAATTTATCTTCCTGCCGGCCGTTTCGACACGTTCTCGGTCAGCTCGCAATGTTTTATTGGAAACTTTCGACGCGCTACTTGCGAGATAAACTGTCCCCCGGAATATGAGTTTTCGCTGGTAATATCTGTACAACGTATCTTGAACATTTTTCTTGCTTATTCTATACTGGAAATAATTAAAAAGGGTCTGCACTGTTAGAAACGTATAATTGACAAAATATAAGGTTACAGATTGCTTTCCTCGTGACACTTGCAAGAGACTAATATTTAAATATCTTTAATTTTACCGCTAACTGATAAATATCATTTTTACGTGTTACCAAATCATAAACTTCACTTTACAGCCTTGTTGTCACTCAAACTTATCACTGACATCGTATAACACATTCATTCAAGCGCACACTTGTAATAAATCTAGCTCATCTGCTTGTGAAAACACCATGATACATTTTACTCAAAGAGCACCGCACAATCAACGTGTAAATATCAAGATAAGATGCAAACACATACAAAATTTCCCCTTTTGTGTAGACTGAGGGTCTTTACTCACTCACCTGGTTTTTTCCTTATCTTACCCTATCAAATCAGTGGCTTTCTGAATTTTTCTGCATAGTCTTTCTAAATAGAACATGCCATCGCATTGTGCATATAGAATGTAATAGCTATATGTCTTTCGATTGATAATAACGTCCGAGAAGTTGCTATTACGTCAGTTTGAAAAATTGTTTAGTAATGGAATCTTGTAACGTCTTGTTTCGCATTGCTATTCCTCGAAATAAAGAATTAAGCACTTGGCTTTTGATTTAGTGTGCAGGCAAGTTGGAAGAGTGGCATAGCTATCTCGCGAGAACTAACGTGAATTTATTGTATTGGAAGGGAAGTTTAAAAAATTCAAAGCAGCGCGTTCGTTCCCATTTTCTCGGTCCCCCAACAAATGAAAATTAATTGTGATGGAGTGACTTTTCGCTCAGACAAATAAAGGCCTCCATACATCTTGGCGCGGATGCGAATCCAGCGGCATAAATCGAAAGAGTAGCCAATTGCGCGCGCGCGAGCGCACGTACCAAGTGTCGGACCGAAGGAATTAGGTTGGCAATGCGTCACGCCGACAGCAGCGCGACATTCGCGGCACTTAACGCCGACTAAAGTTGTTTGATGGTGCCGCCGCGCTATCTCGCACCCTCCGCGCCAACAGCCGTCGTCGCGAAGACGACGGTGGCGGCGGTAGCGGCGACGCTGCAGCCAACCCGCGTGAGTTATTCACTTAATGTGGCCATTACGCGCTCCTCGATGGCGCTTCATCCTGATTTACTTGACAAGCATTTATTGCTCCTATCTCTCGACTCGCGAGGAGGAGAGCGAGAACGATATTAAACCCTCCGCGGGGCTTATAATCTCCGCCCGCGTGCAGACGCGCGCCGCGCGCTCCCAAGTGTGTGTGTGTGTGTGTGTGTTCAAGAGATGGGATGGCTGCAACGTTGGCGAGCTGCTCGGCAGAAGGAGGAGAAAGAGATTGAGCGGCTTCTGTGCCGCGCGGCAGCTCGTTCACTGATTAAAAAGAATTTATGTTAATGTATATGGGCATGAGCTGGAAGATTTGCAGCGATGAGAGGAATTGATGCTATTTAGATTTGAGTTGATTAAATCGTTTCTTACGCCCTAAGTGGCTATTATATAACAATCGTGTACAGCTGCGAAATCCAACCTTTGTTTTAGAGATTTTATTTCATTATACTGCATACGTTATATTGGGAGACATGTTACGTTTTGCTTTGGGAACTCTAATCGCGAATTCTTGGAGAAATTATTTTGCATGGCTATGTACATAATATTTTTATTTAGCTGAAATACTTTTCAACGGGTATCAATTTTAGAAAAAATTATTTTCATAAAGTTACAAGAGATGTTAAAATAGAATGGCAATAAGATTTTCATCAATCAAATTTATCTAGCGCGAATTTTACACCTTGCGGTATATGAAAATAACTTTCATCAACTTTGCAACATCTCACACAGTATACTTGCTTAATTTCTAATGTTATTATTTTGTTACTATAACAGTGAAGATTTTCAAATGCCACCCCAAAAAGCTCAACGTCAAACATATTCATAGTTACAAACGCGCAGAGCTCTTTCTATTTCCACTAAAAGTTATTTCGGTCACACAAACTTACAAACAATATTAACCTTTAGACTGCCGGAAAGCCTATATAGGCTCGACCTCTGACATGAACTTTGTATATAATTGATACGTGATACAAGACAGTAATTTGGACACTTTTAAAGGGCTGTTGAAAGGTTCAAATGCTGAATTAATTGTTATAAAAGAAAGGATCAATTTTTCGAAAAAAGAAACGTATTTGAAAGAGCATATGTTTGTTTAATAAAAATTTAGCATCTTGCTGAATACTAACTTCCATTTGACGAAAAAAGATTTTTACTGAACATTCTTACGAATGTATCTTCTGAAAATACACAAAAATGAAAGCTAGACACCATTTGACGCTCGCATAAAAAAACCATCAGCTACATTTAAAACTTATAACTAATTGAAATGAAGTATCTAGTTTAAATAAAAATCAAAAGTACGTAAATATGTTATATCTATAATAGACATGAAACACGGGGCGACATGAAATTCATTATATATTTATAATTTTTCTGAAAAGTTAAACGAAGTGCAGCACGTCAGCGACGACTCGAGATGAAATGTAAATCACTTAAAATTCTAATTACAGCCATCTCAGTGGATTTGCAAATATTTCGAGCTGAAAGATTGACAGTCAAACACGTTCAACATCTTCGCGGAAGCCCGACGCGCACATCTCTCTTCGCGCATATCCATCGGCCGCGCGAGCTTTCAGAGGCACGCCCGTCATATATAGCGCAGGAGAAAACGAGCTGACATCTCTCGCCAGCTGTCGTCGGCTATCTCTCGCCCTTTCCTTCACTCGCGTGCGCGCGAATGCGGCTCTCTTTTCGCTCATCTGCATAAGCGAGTAAAGGGAATCCACAGACGGACGGGTGGACGGACGGACGGACGGACGGACGGGCGGACAGACGTGCGCGCGGACGGACAGACGCGCGGAGCCTCGTAAACGCCGCAACGACCAATTAAACGAAACGAGCGTGGGTGCGTTATACACACATATATATATATATTCGCGCAGACCATTCGCGGTGTTACTCTCGGAGCCGGTTATATGGCTCGCGGAGAATTACCCTCAAATTACGCAGTCGCTTCGATGCTGAGTGAGCGCCGGTTCGCAGCTCGCTAATGCACAGTTCTTAGCACTCGCGTGTATTTACGTCGCCTTAAACTTGTCCACATTGAGATTGTAGTTTACAGTGCCAGCAGGGCTCCGTATCACTTTTCAATCGCCTTATTGAACAAAATTATAGAGCGCATTATGTAACGCGATCTATAGGAATATTTATAAGATATATCGCGAGCTTTAAAATATACATATATAATTTATGATTGTTCGGTGCTGTATATAATTTATAGTTGCTTATGTGATATCATCATAATTATCTTTCGTAAAAAATTCAATGCAACGAGATATTGAGGAATTAATTATTATTCAACAACTTTTCCTCTATACTTTAATCAGTCATCATCATGCAGGTTATATTGTGAGATAATTATACCGCCACTTAATGTTCATGCTGCACTTATACCGCCAAATATGGGTGCACGAAGCGAATAAAAATGAAACGATCCTAATAATGATGACCACAGCGTGGTTCAACTTAATTATTCAGCTGTTGATGATAAATGTAAATTATCTCGCTCGTTATCTATTTTATTGGTTCGAGAAATAGTTTAACTCAGCAGTAAAAATAAATAATAATCATCTTTCATCCTTTCATTATAGAGCGGCGTATTTCAAAATGAAATAAATTAATAAAGATATTAAAGCACCTTATCTCCCCAAGCTGAAATATTAATCGTACTCCACGGGGCAAACCTGATAATTAGGAAAGATTAATGCGCAATTAACGAGGCAATAAAAGGTGCCGCCTTCAGCGCGTAAAAGACCCTAAAATCTTAAGCCCTCGCGAGACTTTGAAAAAAGAACTGGAAGGTAGTGATCTGATTCCGAGTTTGTGCACGAGACTAAATACCAGGTTTCCTATAAAGCCCAAGAGAATATTCCCGTGAAGCCATAGGATTTGTTGCTATAAAAATAGCGCAAGGAGTATTTTCCCACGTAAAAGTATATACAATATGATATTGCAACAAAACGGAGACCTCTTAAATATAATAAAGATATAATAATTGTAAAAAATAAATTAAAAGCCTTTAAATAAAACTAATTATCCAATACAAACATTTTAGTTTATTTATATAAAATATTTATTTTTAGTCATCTCCAACTAATAAAAATTATTCCTTTATTTCCGATGCATGGTTTTTTACAGTTACCAAATATAATTTTATAATACAAAATCCTTTCATAAAATTAAAAATAAAAATAAAAAACGTTCCTATAGCATGGTTGAAAATATCTGCTTAGCCAAATGTCGTAGTAGATGTAACATATGTACATAATATCCATTAAAACAGATTTCATAAAGCACAATTACACTAAATTTAAAATACACAAGCATAATTACAGGCTGTCAGGCGGCAAGTTATGAGCTCTTGCGTGAGAAACGTCACACCTTCGGAGTGAAATAATAAGCACCGAGCGTTATACCCACGCCGATCGCCACTGGACTCTCTGCGCTTGCCTCACGTATGCAAATCCAGTCGCGCAGAAAGCACGGCGCGCCGCTCGAGTCATAATGCGTGCAGAAAATGAAAACGCTGCACGCGGCCGTTCTCAGCTTGTTTCAGACTAAGAATTTCAACCTCCTCCCGGCGGACCATCTCCCCCCGATGTTAACAGTCAAAATGAGCCTCACTTAAAGTGCCAGTGTAAAAGGGCATTTTGCGAGAGAGCAGAGTCGAAAATAACACGAGCGAGCGGGAGAAGGAGGAGGAGCGCGGCAATAGTAGCAGCGGACGAGTAAAGTGAAGGAGAGGAAGAGGGAGAGAAAGAGGGAGGATGTTACTTAAAGGATGAGACAGAGAGGGAGGGAAGAGGAGGAGGTGTTGCAGTGTTGTTCGGATCGCTCGGCGCGCCGCCGCCGATAGCGTGACGGCTGCCTACTAGCAGTCGGGGCCACATTGATCAAAGCGGCAATTACTGTCATCGTAATATTACCCGGGGCGTTACTCACGCAGTGCAGGCCTCCTATCCCCCCCAGCTTTATTTTTCTCTCTCGCTCTCTGGCCTGCGTATATGCATGCGCTTTACGTCTGCCCCCCTGCTTTTATGTCCTCCCCCCTGCGCATCCTCTCTACAAACTCTCCGAGTCTTTTTCCGTTTTTGGCTTCGTCTACGCATACGAGGGTACTTCATTTCATTTTCACGATATCTAGTAGTTCTTTATGGCTTAATGCTGCGCTTTTACGATTTCGGCTTTTTATGTGCCTAAGTTGAGTCATCTTTTTTTTTTTTTTTCGAAATCGATTTAAAAAACATTAGAATTATTATAAAACAGATGTTTTAGATTTTTGGAAAAATTTGACGTTATAATGTTAATTCATTGTAATATACAGGATGTTTCAGCGACCGTGAATCACATTTACTACTCGGGTCAATATTATCTGCCACGTTTTATTGCGGTTATTAAAAAATTATGTTTTACGATTGAAGCTTAAAAACAATAACTTTCCAAGAGTCGTTCAATTTTTTTTTCATCAACTCGAACGGGCGCACTATTTACGCTGCGCATGATACACCGCGCCTCGAAGCATTGAAATGTAAATAAATAGTGCATCTATAAAATAGAGTATAAATTTTATGATGGCTTTTATAACGCACAGTTTTATGACCCGCGGAGAGATGTTAACGACAAAGACCTTGTACTGAACAATTTATTATTTCTTCGTATTTTTCATTTGCGGAAAGGCCTTGGATATATACTCGTCCCGTAAAACACGCAGTTTTTGCGCGTTAACTTTTTGCAATTTAACATCTTTCTTCGGTTTCATGACAATAATTTTCAAAATTATACTTTGAAATATATTTTAAAGACCATATAACACTTCTTGCAATGAATGGTCTTGTCAAGAAGTCGGTATATTTCATACAATAAGATGCTTCAATATTAACATTGTAATATCTGTATTTATTCAGAGCGGCGCGGATTATTTATACTTTCAAGATAACAGTTACAATTTCAAAATACAGGTATATTTTCAAATTTATGTAATTTAAGTATCAAAGTAGTTGTACAGTTACATCTATCTAGAGATTTTTTAATGCAAAGAGTAGTAGTTTAGGCCCAAAGTGTTACTCTCGTTGACAGTTTTGAATATCTGATGAGTTTGAAAAAGACGTGTAGTAAATTTTTCTTTCAATTAAATTTGACTAGTGTATCGCGCTGTAACTCGTAACGTTTAGTTTATGTATATAGTTTCAAAAGATCTAATTGATTAGATATGCGCATACGAAATGCGTAATAAATTTCATCCACGAGAGAATTCTGAAAGTATCTTGAAAGAGTCATTTATTACATTTTAAATATGGAAAACCTTGTTTTTCTCGTAAAAAAACTACTTAAATATATACATAAGATCATTTAATCCGTGTTTTAGAAACGGAAATTCTTTCGAGAAGTTGATAAAAATAACTTA
Organism: Torymus sinensis; assembly: GCA_030522985.1. Lineage (NCBI taxonomy): Eukaryota > Metazoa > Arthropoda > Insecta > Hymenoptera > Torymidae > Torymus > Torymus sinensis. Next base: position 9,587 of record JAPYZP010005233.1, read on the forward strand.
AGGCTCCCCGTCGAGTTATTTATGATTCTCTGAATACTTTCGAAAATTAGTGAAATAAAAAAATTTTCTGAGGTTCTGTTTATGATATTGTTAGATCACCTCCCATTAGCACTCATAAAACTGACGATCTCTATTCAAGCTATACCCTTCTAAAAACTTTCCTCAAATATACCTATATATATATATTTACTATGGCCCTCGCCATACCCTTTCCGCCGCTCATGTTATAAATCGACGTTCATCGTGCTCGTCAAAGAATTTTATTCCACATTATTTGCAAACGTCAGTTGTGCGGCAAGCAATTTTATACTCGCTCGCACCCCCCGTAAATAATATTCTACCACGAGCCCGAATGTTAATGGAGTATCCACTTATCCCGACTCCGCGTAAATCAGCGACGGATATTCGACTCGGAAGAATGGTCGGGATGAAAAGAAGCGGTGACAGACGAGAGCTATATGTATATACGCAAGAGAGAACTCGCGCAGCCTGCTGGCGATAAATTAGGGATTCGCGTGCACATCAACATACATATATATGCGCATGCGCGATGTGAGAAAGAGGAAGCAGACGCGAGAAGAACGAGCGTGAAAGTTCACCTAATGACGCTCGCGCGACGATGCCTGCAGTCAAACACGTAAAAGCAACCGGATGATTTATGAGATGTGCTGGCGCGCGCGCACGCCGCTAGCTGGCTTGCCTGGCCCACCGTGAGACGTGCTGCGCGCACTTTCGGCCTCGACTCGGGGGAAGGAGCGAACAATGACTTTGGCCAACTCGGAACATCCATGAAACCAGAGCGTTGAGCGCGCGAAAGAGACGAGAAACGGATGCGCGTGTGTGTGTGTGTGCGTATGGGTATATATATAGGTATATAAGCCGGCGCTCAAGGTTCGTCGTTGTTGAGGCTCGTTTCGTTCCACTTTTCAAGGCGTTGAATGAGCGTGGCGTCGTCTAAAAAGTCAAAGTCACAACTTCACCTGAATGACGCCGTGGTATTTTCATTTAAGCGGAAAAAAAATGCGACAAAAGGGGGATGTCCTGTGTTTTTTTTTGCCGCGCGAGCGCCCGTCCGGGAGATCGAAGCGTGCCGGGCGCTCTTTTTGTGCCTTACTACGAAAGTCAGGGAGGTCCCGAACACCTTATTTATGGCTATTAGATGTACAAATTTTCGGGTACTTATACCATGAAGGTTTTTGCCATGCTTTCCTTTTTACGCGGCGGGGTTCCGGCACGGACGAGTCGTTCAGCTGTAGGCTTGAAATTTGTGTGCCTTTACACTTTGAAAAGTTTCTATTTTTCTCCTTTTTATTCTGGAACTAATGCAGACAAGACTTTGAAGGGAGTACGAAAACAGACTACATTTAACGATTTCACGCTTTGTACGAAGATCAAAGATTGATTGCCCAACAAAAAAATCGTACATGTGAGTACCTAGTAGCAATGTTTTAAAATTAGTTTCTCAGGGATAAGAGCGGCTGTAGTAAAAAAGCGCTTGTACTTGTGTGTCGTACACGCGTGTGAGGCGAGTAAAATATTATAGAGACAAGATGACAAATGATCACAGCTTCAATGGGATCTTTTCTTCAACCATTTTTTATTTTGAATTGTCATGTATAAAAACTATTGATTAAATGTCGAAGATAATTACAGATTGTTACACCACTTAGTTTTTTATTCCATCTAAATTCTCTATATATTTTTATTCGCGATTTCAATTATCGTTCTTGTTCGTATTTTAGTAAGAACAGTATAAGTATAATAAAATGTTATTGATAATATTAAGCATAATTGCGTTTTTACGCCGATTCTAACAACCCCTTGATTATTATTGATTATCTCAAGCAAAGCATACATGTAAACCATTTGTTGGAGCTTATACCCGAAAGAAGTCCCGACAATGAAAGATCAAACAAAGAGGATAATATGCCCTTGAAAGGAAACGAATTCTTTTGAAAGCCTCACATGAATTAATAGAAACCGACGAAGGCTACAAGAGATTTAACACTCCAGGGAAGAACAATCGCTTTATCGCGCAATAATATCCGACCACAGGGCGTATTAGTTTTTTTTTTTTTTCATTACGGCAGCGCACGCCAGGGAAGATCGTTATCTGACAGCCGCATAACGCTTCTTACGTATATGTATAGCACGTAGCGGGGAGGAAAAAAAAGAATTTATCAGCCCGGACTGATCGAGGCTGCCGTTACTCCCTCGAAAAGCCGACTACATCTCCCGGAGGAATCGGACAAGAGAGAAATCTCATCCGGCCGTATCCGTGCGCGAGATCAGAGGCAGATGGACCGCTGGATCTCTTGTCTGCCGCCCTCCCCTTTTCTCCCTCTGCGCTCTTTGCGGGGTTAGCAGCCCGGGAAGAAGAAGAAGAAGGCATCAGCGATGGTGGTCCACCTCCCGATCATTCGAGAACAGCACGCGGGTCGTCCCGTCGCGACACTTCCTTCCCCGTCGCGCCCCGGGCTGCTCCACTCCCCTAGTGTCCGGTATACTTCGCGGCGACGCCTTATTAACAACAACGGGACACGAGAGTGCGACCTCGCGTCGCGCGCGCCACGTGACTGTACGGAAATATTTCCGAGTGAAAGACGAGACGACCGCGCGCCCGCACAGAATTCAAACATCTCTCCCGCAAGGCGCGCGCGCTTCTCTCGCACTTGCCCGAGCATAAATCAGACGCGACCCGCTGTGGCTGCTGGTACCCCATGGCAAGCGACCGACCGACTGTCAACGCTGATCTAACTATACGCTTTCACATTCTGTGTCAAAAGTCAACCGATCAAAGATTCTTGCGCAATTCACCGCGGGGCTGTACAGGATTGATGAAACGGCCGTAGATTTTTCACAAATGCATGGATAGTTAGTATGTTATCCAGAAATATTTTAATCTAGGCTGAGCATAATAATATTACAAAATATTTAACTCTAACCGAAGGTTAGCAGAAAGATATTTTTAGCTTAAAAATCCAGTCTCGGTATTGTGCATTACACCTTCCAGCGACTTGCCATCATGACTGTCTGGCTTTCGAAATCTAGACGATAATGACATACACGAGCCGTAAAACGGGATGACTCAGAAAGTGCAGTTTTTCAGGAACCTGGACAGCGGGACATCCGCAAGGGGAGTTCGGTTCCTTGTCTCAGGGGTATCTCTCGAAAAACGGACCTCGCGCCCCGGTGATATAGAGACCTCCCACGTCAAGGCCGAGTTTCCGAGTTCTAGGTTGGACTGCACGCGCCGCGAGCTGCAGGTAGGTCGCTGGGGCTTTGGGTTAGGAAAACCGAGTCGACCGCTGCCTTTGGACGTTCGCATTATCCGTGCGTGGAATTTTCTAAAGGCACCCCACTCTGCGCTCCATTAGATTGCGTTTTCCCGCAGCAGACAGAGAAATCTTTATGGCACTTCATCTTATAGCCGATTGATCTTTGCGGACGGCGGAAGATATACGAGCCCCGGCGCCGTGCTGCGTGATTTTCTCGTGTTGCAGGCTATGGCTTTTTTCACTAGGCCTCTCCCTCTCTCCGTCTTTGTCTTTCACGCTCTCCGCGTGCACTGGACTCGCGCGCAATGGGAGTGACGGACAATGGGCAGCGGGGAGGCTTTTCTACAAACAAGCTTTTTCGAAGACGAGATTTATTGCGCGATAGCCGAGCTCTCTCTCTCTCTCTCTCCCTGTGTGTGTACGTAGCTTGTGGCCAAGCTTTCTAAAGAAAAGAGACGCTGGCTGCAGCGATGCTGCAGATTAGCGACTACCGTACGTATTATTGAGACGTTGTTGGGACCATGTGGTGAGAAATTTAAAACAGCCAATGGAAGTCTGCATGTTTTTAGAGAGAGAGAGCGCACGTCTACCCATGCTAATGACGGCTGTGGGCTTGGCCACCGAGATGTAGATATACATACAAATTGTATGCTTTACAAGACGATACCGAGTATTATTTCAAGATATATGATCTAAGATCTCTCCGCTGTAGCTTCGTCTCCGATGTGGCAGCTGTTTCACCCATTAAAAAAAATATTATTATTCTTATATATACTGTACTTAAATATTCTAGGTACATTAGATATAACTTTTTATATACAGCTATTAAAAATACGAGAAGTTTGCAGCTAATGAAAATGATGAGATTTCTGAGTATAAAATTATATGTTGCAATTCTATAATACACACCTTGCGTCTTTCATTACACTGCTAATTACATCTACAACTTCGCACATACTTTATGAATACTTAGACTGTACGGTTTCAACATCGTTGAGGCTGGAATTGCTTAGTCTATAACGTATTCTCAAGATATTTCTTAAAATTTGCCAGCACTGAAGGAGATTTCGCTGATAATTAAACAGTCGTTTTCTTTCTTCTTGAGCACAATTTTCTTAACAACATCCAACGGCCTTTTCTCGCTGTTGTCACTTTGGATCTTTGAGACGGTCTGTAGATGCTGTACGGCAGCCGTTATATTGGTAAATGTATTTTAAAATATTCATACGCGTATATTTAAAACATTCTATTAACCAATTATAAATAAAGAATAAAGAAGGATTTTTACATAGACAATATTCCTTACACATATACTATTTGTATACATTATTATACCGTCTAAAACCACCACTGATTATAAAGCTCCAAACGATTACGATAGGGGAGAGCGGGGCAAGTCGACACAATGTTTAGATTTCTGTTTTGAATTAGTACTGTAATTATTTTTTACTATATGTATATCTAGTGTATGTTTTTCAAAAGTTCTTATTATGGAGAATGTATAGTGACTTATTCGGAACGTCTATAACGCTTTGTTTCATTGTTATAAATGTTTATTTTACTTCGCAAAGTGTTTATCAATTTGCCCCAACTGCGGGGAAAGTAGACACAAGGTAGTTTTCAAATGAAAATACCGAAACAACTCTATAAACCATACAGCAGTACTTTATAAACGTAATGTACATTATATTACGTATTTAACAGATTA
>JAPYZP010005235.1:0-13933 GCA_030522985.1 Torymus sinensis
CGATCGCATCATCCGCAATACCGTCGACTGCCTATATATCTACCATGTGTATGTGTGTGTGCATTGCTCCCCGGAGAAATCGCGGAGCGACGACACAGTCGCGCGATGTTAGCCTCGTGTCCTACGCTACCTATACAGCTCTCATCTATATATATATACACCCTCTTTCAGATTTTCCCGACGCACGCGCGCGATTATCCCCGTGGGTCCGCTCTCGCGCGGCAACGACAAATTGACTTTAACAAGCGCGACGCCGCTGCTGCTGACGGCTTCATAAAAGTCATTTCAATTTCCGCGAACAGGCATATACATATAGACAGGGGCGGTACGCGATAGCTTATTAATGCCGTGATTTAAGGTGGCGTAAAGAAGCTTGCCTGTAGCGAACGAAAGCACGGCTGCGCACGCGTATATTTTCGCCTTTATTGTGCGGTGACCAGCGTACTTACGACGCTTACTTTACGGTTTACACACGTGTATGGTTCTATAGGTAATGAAAAGCAGAGCGGAGAGTGAAAATCGGTAAGAGCAGGTACCCGAGCGATCGGGATTGTATATGTGCTGGATGTGCACATTAATTGTGATCACTGCATGCTCGTTACTTTTATGCAGTTGGTAAATTGTACTATAAATAATGGGCTTGGATGTGATACCATTCCGATGTAAATTCCCAGTTGACACGTTATATTAGGAAAATAAAATGTTGCTTCCGGGAATGTATAACATATATTTATGATGATAATTTCGAGAGGCACAATACATTTTACTTTATTGCTATCGAAAGAGATTAGAGTATGTGTATATAGGTATTTGCGTGATATTGCCTACGTCTGATATAATGCTATGCCTATCTGTTTAATATTCAAAGGCATGTAGCTTCAATTAGTGAACTTGTTAAGGATATTCGTGGCGTATAATTACATATAATTTCTAGATTATAGGAATGAAATAAATGCCTTCATTAAGGGATATAGGAAAAATGTCTTTCTCTATTAACAATTTCGAAAAACCATTTTTATAACAATTTCCAAATGCGATAATGAATCAGAATGTGAAGTTGAATTAAACGCTACTGAACAGAGAAAATTTAAAACTCGTTTACTTTGTGAAGTACAAACCCGCATTTACTTTATACGTGGAAAATAAGGAAAAATAATACTTGTTTATGAAACTTTAAAGGAAAATAAAAAAATAATTGGGGATGATTGGATTTAGAAGGAAATCCATCGATTAAAGAGAAAAATAAAATGAAAATGAGGCTTGCCGCTGATTGAAACCGCTATACAGCCATATAGAAAAATGCCAACGGTTTTCACGGAAGCTACCACGAGAAATTGACTAAGCGACGTCGAAATCTCCATCCCGGCGCTTATCCTCGCCACATACACGCGCACGAGTAGGCGCAAACTCGCGCGCAGGGGGAAAAATAATTCAAATAGTCATCTAGGATCCCGGGAATGCCCTATCCGAGAATCAGCCTCCGCGTGCGCGTGTCGCGGATGACTCCCTCCGGAATACACACACACACACATCCTTGCTGATCCCAGAGCTCTCTCAGGAGGCCGGGAATGCCGGGGCGCGCTCGGCGTCGATTCATCAATCCGCGCGCTAGCGCAGCTTCCTCCTCTCATTCCGCGAATGCGCGCATAGCGCGGCGCCTGGACCGTAAAGGCGCGCGCACTCGCGTCATTACGAGAAACACGGGCCGCGCAACGTTATCGGGGCATTTTTCCCGGGCCCGGGCGTATATAGCTATACACATAAGTATACGTATAAGGTCAGCGCGGGAGCGCGTATATATACCTTCGGCTAACGATTACATCGCGTAGGGAGATGCTAATACATACGCTGCTAAGCCCGTCGGGGAAGTATTTAAGTGTATCGCACGCGCGGGAGGAAGAGAGAGAGAGTATAGTAAGGAGCGGCTGGATTTATCGCGCTAATTATGGGCCATCGGGCTTGATGATCTCGCCCCGCGTATAGTGCACCGGGAGATGTATATGCAGCGAGGCACGTCCCGTGTAAAAAAATTTTGATCATGAAAAGATAAAAAAAAAGACATATCTCTAAAATGGTACGATTTAAAATGTTGCAAGATGCAATTATGATATTTCAAAGTAGCGATATAATTTGACTTAAGATCTGAAAAATATGGTTGTTTAATTCTGTTTTAATATGAAATTATAGAAGTAAGGAATTGGAAAAGTTGCGTAATTCAAACGTAAGAATTAATATAAATATTAATTAAAATATGAGAAGTTGAAACTTATCATTTAGCAAATTTAGAATTAGAATTACGTAGCAAATAAAAAAGAACGCGCGAAGCGCTCGTGATCTTGCTAGTGTTGTTAAAAATTTGTAGCATTTTTCATGATCGTTTCGAGTCGTGCGCATGTCGTAACACGTGTACCGTAGCGTACGGCCTTCAACTGCATTTATTATAAAACTCACAAAAAATTACAGGATCCTCATGAAAATTCACAAATATATTGCCTATAACACACACAAAATTGCCTATAAATTTGGAGCTGATTTATCGAGCAGTTCTCGAGAAATTACGATTTGAAAAAAAGTTTGAGTAAATTTTAACCTTGAATATCTCGGAAATTTATGGTTGTTGTTAAAAATTTGTCGCATTTTTCGTGATCGTCTCGAGTCATATGCACGTCGTAACACGTATAAGTATATAAAAGATTGAAAAATTTGAAATTATTCAAGTCTGTGACCGTCTTACATAGTCCGACCGCATTAGTTTATCGATACCCAAAAATGAATCTAATGCACCTGGCGCTTCTGTGTTGTTTGATAGCTACTAGTTTTGTACACAAATGTAAGTACTTTATAATTAAACGATACATTACTAAGCAGTTCTAACTAATAATAAATTTTCATCATACCCCGGCCGAAAGTTCGCCAATATACATGCTCGTTTTGCGGCCGGTAAATTGCATATTACAGTCACATATTTTCAGTATATGACGTGACTATAACCTGAAATTTTCCGGCCGCAAAATGTGCATATTTTGGATAAATTTCGAGCCAGGGTATGAAGAAAAATAGTATACGCACCTCGACCGGAAAATAGAATATCATATTCGCGTATTTGCCAACCTACACACGAATGTAATTTGCTATTTCCCGGCCTAGAAACGTAATATATTATTACGAAAAAATTTTCATTTGCCATTGCAGCAGAAGCAAGACTTCATGCCGAATCTATAGTTGGCGGTAACATCGCGACTGTGGACGAGTACCCCTTTGCAGTTTCGATTCAGAAGGACAATTTTCACCTCTGTGGCGGCGCTATTCTCAACAACTGGTACATCATCACCGCGGCCCACTGCTTCATCGATCTAGAAACCAACAGATTTGATGAAGGGGAATACACCGTCATAGCCGGTGCTATTCATGCTCACAACGCACACGAACTGTATCGCAAGATGAGAGAGATTGCGAGGATTTACATCCCACGAGAGTTCAACCCCAGAATAGAAAAGATTGCTGATATCGCTATAGTGCAGGTGGGGATTTGTTGTTGTGACTTCGCATAATATCATATTGATTGGAAATTACATTACACCTTGTTTTATGGTACAGCTGGCATCATACTTGAACTTGCACCTGTTCATAACCAACGTTGTTTTGCCTCCTATAGCGAGACAATTTCCGTCCTATGAAAATCAGGAGGCCGTCGTAATCGGTTACGGTCACAATTGGATGCGCATGCGTCACGATCCGCATACCAACCGGGAGGTGGAAGTCTGCAGTGACAGCCATTGCTACGAACGGAGGTTCGCTGAGGTGAACATTATGTCAAATATGGCGTGCCGTCATTTCTTGCCAGCCGTCAGGGATAACCAACTGTGTGGTCACGTGAAGCAACGATCCCGTGCTAACCCCGAAGGGATTTGTACGGTACTTAAGTTCAATATATATCTATCTTTAGTTGTTGTGCATATTCTCGGTGAGAAGATGAATCTAACTAGGAGAGGCTACGAACTCCGGATCACGGATTCGGTTCAAACTTTGCGATATGTTTTTGGATGTAGAAATACAAAGAAAGCTGTAATATTAGACCCTAACGCTTAAAAAACTGAAGTTTTGCGCCTTTTGAGCTTCAGTTTGAGAAAAATCTTGAAAAAAGCTTATTCTTAAAACGGTTAACTCTGGGGAGTATTAAATATAATATCAAAAAAAGAACATAAGCTTTCATTTGCTTTTTCAAGAATTCAAAATGTTAGTGCCTTCTAACGTTATAAAAGTTTAAAATAGAGCATCAAAAATGCACTGTTTAATCCATAAAATTTAACTGTTCGACTGCCGGTATATTTTGATACACTTTTGATGCTCAAATTTAAACCTTCGTAACTTTGGAAGGAATCAACATTTTTCCATTCTTAAAAAAGCAAATGGAAGCTTATTTTCTCTAGTTATTTTGTCTTTTTGAAATTATATTTAAGACTCCCCAGAGTAACATGGTTACCGTTTTAAGAAGAGGCTTTTTCCAAGACTTTTTTGAAAATAAAGCTAAAAAGGCGCAGAACATCAGTTTTTTTTAGTATTAGTCCCTACTCAAAAATCTCAGGTGAGATCTCAGGTGAGATCTTATGTTATTCCTGACAATTTCTCACCTGAGATTCTGTTCTAGATGCTATGGAAAACCTACGTAAGTAAAAAATCAGTTTCTTCAGTATTGAAAATAGCCTGTTAGCATGTTTTACCCCCAATATGAACCCAAAAATGCAGGTTTAGAAGCTTTTGACTCAGTTTTTCAATTTTTACAACTTTGGTACATGAGATCTTATCTGAGAAGTCACCTGAGATTTTTTAGTAGGGGTCTAATATTGCAGCTTTCTTTATATTTCTACATCCAAAACCATATCGCAAAGTTTGAGCAGAATCCGTGATCAGGTATTCGTAGCCTCCCCTAGTAATCTGTTCTTGGTTAATTTTAAGTACCTACATTATTACAATGATTTCGATTCGTTTTATTAACCATAGATTTTATTTCCAACCTCGCAGGGCGATAGCGGAGGTCCTCTTGTTATCCGTAACACTATAATTGGTGTTCTGATCGACGGTCCCAAGGGATGCAGGGAGGATTTAGAGCCAGCTATGTACACTAGAGTTACGTCGTTCATACCGTTCATCACACATGCCATGAGCGGTGTTCGGACAGCCAATATGCGTCTAGCGCAATACGAATTCGGAAGGCACCATACGAGAGTATTGGTAGAGCTGTAATTTAGATTTTTAATTAACAGATTGCCACTTGTTATATCTTTTATTTTACAAAAAAATTATAGTATTTGATGTAAAACACTTAAAAAAATCGCATTTTTTTCAAATTATTCGTCAAAACTTTTCCGTTTAGACTATATTTTTTTATCCAAGCTTCTTTATTTTTTTCTCGTGAAATTTTCAATTGAAAAACCGCTGCCAATGAATTGACAATTAGCTTTCTCAAGCTAATTTATCTATTCCTTTTCACCATAAGAATTGGTAATGAATTTCCATAGTTAATTCAATCTATTTCCAATTCCAAAACTTCTTTTCTTCGTTGTTTTTTTTATTCGTAATCAAACCAAGACACGCGTAATAAATAAATGTTTATAACTCTTATTTATTTATTTATTTATTCAACGGGATATAACAGTCCTTAAATTATACAGAGTAACAATAATAAGCTGGTCATTTATAATGGTTCCTACGAATAGTACAATCTAATATTTAATATTTTATTGAAAAAGATCTAATTGCATTTTTAACTAGCGAGATTCTGTTTATCGCTGTTATGTGAGAAGGAAGAGTATTCCAAAAACGTTTCAAACGTTTCAAACGTTTGTAAGGTAGATTTCGGATGTTCAAAAATATCTAAACCTCGTACTAAAATAGTACATTGTGCAACTAGGGGAAAAAGGAATAGGATCTTTTTTTTGCATGAAAAGTGGATGGGTATACTCTCTAAAGTAACATAAGTGAAATTTCACTTATTTTAAATGAATATTCACTTATTTGTCAAGTACATAGTCGTTGACATAGAAAAAGTGAATTTTCACTTTTCCAAAAAGTGAAAACACAATAACTTATATAAAAAGTGCATTTCTACTTTATATTTAAGTGAAAATCCATGACATTTTGCAATAAGTAAAAAGTTCACCTTTTTGAAAAAGTGAAAAAGTACTTTGGAATAAAGTAATAATTTACTTATTAATGAATAAGAAAATTATTGAATATCTTTCAGATATTTCTATGAAATTTCCTTAGTTTAAATATCGAAAATATATTCATATTACCTCATTCATTTTACTTAAGTGGAGCAAAACCCACGATATACAGCAGTCTCCCGCCTGAATATTAAATACACTATCTCAACTTCGACGATATAAAAATAGACGCAACAGCATACAAATACATCAAAAAATATTTATTGAAAATAACTTAAATATTGTAAAAAAAATACAACCACATTGTCGTTGATGTACGGCATGAGTCCGCTGTAAGTACGCAGGATACAAACGTTATTAAAAATAATAATCGCAAATTATATAACCCAATACGAGCATCCATACAATTCATTCTTTGATGCATTACCTTATAAAAGCGTCTATGACCTTCTCTAGATGTCTTCTCAATTCTGGAGCGTTTAGAGATCTGACTTGTGCCAGAGTCCGATCATTCATGCTTCACTGAAAATATAAAATAGAATAAATAATTTCTATTCACTTTTCTATGCAGGAAAAGGTCCTTTTTCATACACATGTTGAAAAAAATAATTTTCAAAATATTAATTTCATATTAAAATAGTGTTAAAAAACCATATTTTTAAGATCTTAAGTCAAATTATGCCGCTCCTTTGAAATATCATAATTTCATCTTGCAACATCTTAAATTGTGCCATTTAAGAGATATGTCTTTGTTTTATCTTTTTATGATCAAATTTTTTTTACGCGGGACGCCGCGCGTTCTATGGTTATATAGCTCGTGCGCAGTACGCGTGTAGCGGAGATGGCTCATGAGCCTCGTGAGATTGTGAGTGCGCTGCGCCGTATATTATATACGTCTCATTTTGAGGAATTATTTCGGGGCTCCCTGTACGGCGATGTAAACTCAGCCCGATTTCAATTTTCCAGAGGTTATATGGCCCGAGAAAACGGAATTAACCAAATTCGCTTATAGTCCTACACATTTCTGCATTAAACTACTGTAACTTTTGAAGGCAGCTTTGTTGATCGATCAAAGCAAACAGCTATTGTTAACATACGTCGGTTTTATAAATACAATTTATTTTATATTTTTGAAGCATTTTTAATTAGAGACTAATCATTCCTTGGATTACCTGGTTACAAAAGTCGGGAAAATTTAAAACGTTATGTTATGAAAATTTTTATTTGCAAATTAAAACAAGTATTTCCAGTTGCAGGAAAATGATTCAGAGTGATTATTTTTAATTAACTAACATTAGGCACATTGAATAATCCATCGCAGTTTTTGTTTTCAATTTCCCATCTTATAAGATTTTATTATTAACACGTGAATTAATTTTCAACGAGACATGCAAGTTAATTTAGTCCACAAGATTTAGTAGTATAACCATGGACCGTGAAAAATTCATGTTTCGATTTGTATCGTATTCTATTTGAATTGAGTATACAGCCTGGAATGAGTCTTATAACCTTGCTACTTTGCATCGTGTTGTAGATTTACCTACAACAAAGAATCTCTTAGATTGCATTCCACGTGTGCGTATAAGAGGCGCTCAATGGCTCTAACAAACCTTCAGACATGATTTTTTGTTCAGCTATAAACTGCGTTTCACAAAAAAAAAATTACTAAATGCTTCACCAACAGTGGAGTTTATTGTTATATATTTTTCGGCCTTTCTCGTCACTAGTACACATAAAAAATTATTTTCATCAAATTAAAATAATACCCAAACTTCGTCTTTAGGAATGATGTCAATGTCAAAGCTAATGATGTCAGTGTGTTTTGAACTTTCTTTTTGCTTTCGCATTATTCCCACTTTGATTTTATCTCCAAGATTAACTCTACTCAATAAGAATTGCATAATATTCTGAACGATCATATTACTCACCCCAAACGCGAAAACAAAAACTTTTAACTTAAAGACATTCAATCTGGCTCGGTGCATTATTTAAATTTCAGAGCTGCGTAAATTCTGCAGTGGTGTGGCTTGTAAAGCTTCGAAAATCAAGACGTACACCGCAGGCGAATTTCGAAGGGTCCAATCGAAAGGCAATAAAGTGTCAGGCGAAAAGAGCACCTCTGACAAAGACCTCTCGCTCACTCGGCGCACGCACTTCATGCAAAAGCAGCGCGCGAAGAAATGAACGCGATAAAGAAGCTCCTCGCGCGCACACAAAAGGCGAACGACACGTTGTCGCTCGGTAGTCCGACGATCGGCTGAAAGGACATTCATCGCACCCAATAAATTTGGCGATAAAAGGACCGGGACGAGGCGCAGCCACGGGAGAGAGGATTTTTTTCGTTGAAATGCTGAAAACGCTCCGCTCGAGAGGTGTAGCACAGGCCGTTATCCCCGGCGAAAATCGACAATTTCGAGCCTGCGCTCGCGACATCGATATACCGTAATGAAGGCTTACGCATCACGCGCGCTACTTTTTTTATTCTCGTCTCCACCGTGCGCGCACGTTCGGTAATGGTGTCCCAGCACGTGCGCGTCTGTCCACACGATGAATTAAGCCATTATGCGGACGCCCGCAGGGCGCGAGCTGCGTGGTATACACATAGGATACGCTTGAGATCGAATCGCGCCGCACGCCCGTGTATGCGAATATGAATCCGCGTGATCTCTGACTTTGCTATGTACAACCAGTCGACTTTATAGGCTTTAAGTTCAGCTATTTTATACCTTCTTGTCCGGATAGACTGTTTTTTTGTGAACATTATATGGGTAATTGTGATGATATAAATGACTATGGCAGAAATTGATTTTGATGATGTTCGAATCAGAAATGGAATCTTGAATGTATTTATCGTATAATCTAAAAATTATTCTTTTGAAAGGGAAGGCCAAAAGTCATTTTTAAAAAAAAAGTTTTAATTTTTATGAGTTTATAGAAAAAAAAGAGAAATCCCGGATTATAATTATGAAATTTATTTTTACCAAGTATTTTATGAAACTGTTTTTATATCTATGCTAAATACAATATATTAATTACAATTTAATTATTTTAATTTTTCTTTTCTTTTAACGATAAAAATGTTCTCAAATCAAATTGCTTCCTCCTAGAGGAAGCTTTGTGATAGTAAAAAAAAAGTTTGCGAGAAAATGTGTTAGGAATATGATGTTGAGCCAATTTGGAATCGAAATACACTATTTTTAGAAAATGTCCGTATGGAAGTCGGTATTCGTGTGTACGTGTATGTACGTATATGTGTGTGTGTGTGTGTGTGTGTGTGTGTGTGTGTGTGTGTGTGTGTGTGTGTGTGTGTGTGTGTGTGTGTGTGTGTGTGTGTGGTGTGTGTGTGTGTGTGTGTGTGTGTGTGTGTATGTGTGCGTGTGTATGTCGTGACAAACACGAGATGTGGGCTGGCCAATTTTACTCCCGTGGAGCGTATTAGTATATTACACAACAAGGGAGGTAGAGTTGGCCAGTCCGGTAAATCTTTATCCCCATGTTAAGTATACGATTTTTTACCATACCCGGCCCGAAAATACTACATTTGCATTTCGGAGCTGGGAGCAAAAATGGTACTTTCGGCCCGGCCGGAGGAAAAATAAATTAAATTAAATAATTATATGAAAACTATGACATTTGGAGTAGGTTTTAGGGTAGAAAAATGGCTCAAAATAGTTTAAAATGATAAAAAAAAATCGATTTTTTGGCCAAAAATCGGTACCTTCCCTTGAGATGCATAGCCTTCAAATCTAATAGACATTACAAACTTGACCACAATTACTCGGAAATAGCTGCATTTTGTTATATCCAGACCATTTCTTCACTTCATCACTTCCACGATTGTCTATTAACGTTTAAAATTCCTCGCAACACCATACAGTGCCCTGAGATACTATGTCTATTCGAACGCAGTCTTTCCTACAATTTATGCAATCATATAGGGTTTTGAGTGAAACCACAACTCATTCTAACTTTGGATTCTACTCCACAGTTCACCGTTTGAGAAGAACCTGGAATCTTTTGCCAAATAATATTTCTTGCATCCAAATCTTAAGGAGATTCAGGGGTGTCATGATGCGGGGCGAGGCTAGGGACGTCCCCTCTCTTTTCGCGGACCATTTCCGTTCACCGCACACCCCCTCACGTCGCCAACGAACTCGGCGTTTTGTTTACATTTTCACCTATTTACTTCTTTCCCAAATGCCTTATAAGCGACCAAGATGCCTCTGCATTTTTATATCGGCTTGTAACAATCGCGAGTCTTCGATCTACTTCGTAACAGTAAACATTTTTACGTCATCCGCATAAATCAATACGCGCGCATGCTTTATGTGGTTCACAATATCATTAATGTACATGCAAACAAGAAGAGGTCCGAGGTGAGAACCTTGAGGAACTCCAGATGTGACATTGAATGGCTTAGCGATGTAATTGTAGATTCGTACAGCCTGCTTGCGATTGTTTAGATACGAAGAGATAAGTTCGAAAAGATATGAATGATTATAAACACAAATAGTAGACGACATGCATGAGAGCAAGAGAGACATAACGACGCGTATGGGATAGTTTGTGCTCTCGTTGAGCGCACAAACTATAACGCGTTGAGGAACCACCTTACTTAAAGTAATTTATGGCACGGTGTGACCAAAGTCCGTACTTCGGTCACTCCTATATCCGTGACTTAAGTAGTCGATTATTGCACCGTGTTTATCACACTCGCTACGCTCGTGCGCTAACCTCACGTTGCTAAAACGGACTGCTTAAGGCATAAATAGGCATGAGTGCGGACTTAGGTAAATTTGCTATGAAACATCGTAATATATTATTATTATCTGCCCACGACAAAATATTTCGTAGAGTGAAGAAGAGTTTTATATTAGTGTACATATAAGTTGATGACATATTTTATACTGGTGACATTTCTAATGAACTATTTGTACAGTATAAGTTTTTTAAACACAACTTTTGATTGAAAATAAAAGATATAATATAGTTGCAAGGTTATGACTAGCAAAGTGTTTTATTCAGTTATACGATTTTGATCAATTTTGCAGTGATAACAAAATGCTTGTGCGATAAGATAGTATAATAAATAAACTACATACTACGTACATTTACTTCTTCGTAGTAGTTTGGTTATTAATTAATGTATTATTTCTTTATATTTCCTCATGTAGAAATAAGATCATTTAGTTTTGCTTCCTCCCAGAGGAATCTTAGTGATAGTGAAAAAAAGTTTTTGAAAAAGTGTTGCCTCATAATTCACGCGGAGAAAAATTTGGTTTAAAAAATTACCTTCAATTTTATCAAAACGATGATATACTTGAATTACGATGCTTTTTAAAATTGTGTGAATTTTATCTAAGAGTTACATTTGAATATGTAAAGTATTTTTAGAATCATCAACATGTAATCAAATACGTTTCGATCAACTAACATTTATTAAATAAATTATTATAGTAGTAGTGTGCGTCCAGCGATAACAGACGAGCCCACTGTTAATGAAAGTACAATAAATAAAAAGATGTAAAAGCTCGGGAATCCCGAGCCAAACACGGAATATAAATACGATCGCACAATGCCAAACACTGTCAGTATAGCATTAGCTTATGTTAGAGTCATGCAGGGGCGTGACGAATAAACAAACAAATGTTTTAGAAAAGTTGTGAGGTTTATTAATATAAGTAATGTTATCTTTAAATAATACATAAAACTTGACGTCAGGTGTACAATATTTCCGCGGAGAACGACGCGAGCGCCGACGTTCATCATGTAAGGGCGCGTTTCCACAAGACGCTGATTGTGCTAGTTCCAATAGCTTTCAAGTCAGCAGCTTTCATAAAAATAAAACAAAGATGAAATCTATATTTTCTTCTGCTTATTGCCTCCATCATGTTTGTTCAAGGTATGATAGAATGAGATATTTAATCCTATCTGTTTAAAACTGTCATAAATACAATCGTCAAAGAATATGAGAGCAATATTAAAAATAAATGAGATGTTTAATTTTTAATAAACTTAAATGAATATGTTGCAATATTTTACCAGAATAAATGCTTTGGATAAAATACACAATTTTTTTGATTATTATATGTACTGATATACTCATTTTCAAAATAACTATATTTTCACAACAACTTATATTTATTTGTTAAAAAACAATTTTTTCAGTTCAACTTATTTGTACAACAGTACAACTCTGTTAAAAGATTCTATCAAAACTAAATACTTCAACGATGAGTTTACTATAAATAACATTAAACGTATTTCAAATATAAATTGTTA
The DNA here is from genome assembly GCA_030522985.1 of Torymus sinensis. Lineage (NCBI taxonomy): Eukaryota > Metazoa > Arthropoda > Insecta > Hymenoptera > Torymidae > Torymus > Torymus sinensis. The sequence continues at coordinate 12,450 of JAPYZP010005235.1, forward strand.
TAATAATTTTCATTCTCTATGTTTATAAATATGATCTAATTTTGCAAAAAGCATTAGGGGAGAGCGGGGTAATCTGACACAATTTTTAGATTTCTACTAATTTGAATTAATACTGTAATTATTTTTTACTATATCTAATGTATGTATTCAAAAGTTTCTACTAATTTGAATTAATACTGTAATTATTTTTTACTATATCTAATGTATGTATTCAAAAGTTCTTATTACTATTTAATTGTTATAAATGTTTATTTTACTTTGTAAAGTGTGTGTCGAGTTGCCCCAACTGCGGGGAAAGTAGACACAAGGTAGTTTTTAAATTAAAATACCGAAACAACTCTATAAACCATATAGCAGTACTTTATAAACTCAATGTACATTATATATTACGTATTTAACAGATTTACTACGTGTTTCTGAACTTTTTACTTTTTTATCTAAAGCCTCTCAAGAGTTTCTTACAGGAGAATTTGTAATAATGATGGCTGTGTCAACATGCCCCGACGAAACCAAAAAGATATAATTTTATTTTTATTAAAAATTATTAAATTATGTAAAACGATTAATACACGTTTGAAGAGTCTTCATCATGGTCCTCTATAATATAGACTATTAATTATTTGTTTCTATTTTACCTTCATACAATAAATAAACATTAAACAACATTTAGAAATTAATTCATTCTGGGTATATGAAAATAAAGCTCACATAAATTCTGACTGCCAATAGCTTAATCTCTCAGACTATTTCAAAATCTTCGTCACTGTACACATTGTCTATGACGACTGAGTCGCGGCGCAACACCGTGTTTACAATAAGTTATCGATAGTGTGTCAACTTACCCATCTGCGCAACGTGCTCCGCTCTCCCCTACAGTACTGAGAAAATACAATTTTATTTTATTCTTTTTATTTTGCTCAGTCATTTATTAAAAAATAAATTTTCATCAGATTTCTAATTTATACTAGTTTTTGTTCAATTTATTATAATAATACTAAAAATAATATCTAAAAACTGAATTGGGATTTTGTATGAAAAAAATCTATTAGAATCGTCAGATAGAATATCGAAAAATAATCGACACGTATTTTTTGTTTTTCGAATTTAGCATTTATTAACAAAGTTATAGCGAGTAACAATTTACGACAGTTGTGACGTCACAATGGTGCAGTATATCTATATAGTGTACAATTGTGACGTCATCGCACTTTTCTTATTACTACATCTCTGTTGATAAATGTTAAATTCAAAAAAGAAAAAATACGTGTTGATTATTTTTCAATGTCTTATCTGATGGATATAATGGAATTTGATTTTATTTTTCAAGTAACATCTCAATTATGTATGGTTTGAGAAAGAGTGTATAATTTTTTATTTCCTTCTAATAAATATTTTGTTGCTAGGCAAAGCAACATAAATATAATTCTAATGCGCGATGAATCGAAATACACTATTTTCAGAAAATGTCCGTATGGATGTGTGTG
>JAPYZP010005237.1:0-11779 GCA_030522985.1 Torymus sinensis
CAGACACGAAAATTTTTTTTCTCAAAAACGACGAATTTTTGTGCCAAAAGTCTTAAAACATGTTTTTAAACATTTTTTGTTTGAAAATTTTTTTTCACCTACAAAGCTTCCTCTTTGAGGAAGCAAAAAGATCATCTCTATCGTGACTGGCATCGCTGCAACCTCAAGTGATAGGTTACCAACAGACATCAGTTATTGTCAGGAATTCTGCAGAGATTTCAATGGACTTGATACAAATTTTGCGATATTGGAATTTTTATGGCATCATCGACAGGTGAACTACCTTAATCGCATTGACTTTTAAATATTAATAATGGATTTTTAAATCATTGTAAATTTTTAAATCATTTTCAAAGATGTAGAATGAATAAACATATTTTATATTTGAACAATATCCTATTTTTTAATTTCGGAATGAAATATCAGCTCGCATTTGCAAAAATTTGTTATACGAAAACTGAATTCCTGTACAAAGAAAATAGTCATGTGCACAAGAATATTACGTGAAATTGTTACGTGTAATAAATAATAAGGTGTACAAACCATCCTATAAGTGTGTCAGTTATACTGTGCCCTTTAAGGAGATGTCCATGATATTTCATCGATTAATTTTTTTTTAATTTTCGATCATTTCAAGACTTCTATATGATAATTATAGATTCTGTGAGTAGAATAACAATGTTTATAATACATAATAATGTAAGAAATATTAAATAATTGATAAAATAATAGCATAAACGTTTGCATCAGTTACGGCATGCACTAAATTAGTTTGTACTGTGTGTCATTTAGTGAACATTGTTTTAGTTACGGTCTGTCAGTTAGTGTACATTGTTTTGATTACTGTGTGTCACTCAGTGTGCATTGTTTCAATTACTGTGCCTTAGATTCTGGACACTGTATTTAATCCTATGTCACTGAATGTATATTATTATAATTAAACTGAGTGGTACAGAGTAGTCGGAAGGAGATTCATTGTACATATATAAGTACTTGCTTATTATAGAAAAAAATATAATAAGCGACAAACGTCCAAGATGACTTGCACAGACGATGAAGCACGAGAAAGTAAGGTTAGAGTAGCCTAGCGGGAGCGGGCACAGTAACTAAATGCATTGAGGAAAACTTGCCCAGTTACTGTGCACAGTAACTGAAACATGCCGAAAAATCGGTTTAGTTACTGGATTATGTTAATTTCAACAATAATGTTAAATAAAACCACTTTTTTATTGTTTTTTTTCTCAACTAGATGGGTTTTATAAATATTAAATATAAAGTACCTTTTGATTACAAAAAATGTTATTTTTCTAGTTTTCCGATCACTTTTATGTAGGCTGATTCTTAAGGGTTTCGATAAGAAATGCATACAAATCGCGATGAGTAATTTCATACATAATTTAAAATATATTATAAGAATAAATAGATCATATTATGAGTTTAACAATATAAAGCATGAATTGAATTTTATTTAAACATTTATATATCTATGGTTAAATATGATTATACGCCATTATAAATGAAAATAATCTAAGGGCACAGTATTACAACATCGTCTAAATGTTTATGTTTATAGTGAATTAGGTTAAAACTACCAAAATAATAACACATAAATACAAAATAACCTTTCAAATCTATGAATTGGCTACAATAGAGATGGGAATAAAGTATTATATTATGTAACAAGGGAATAAGGGCGCAGATTATTCCCGCGGGTGAGTTCACTGCCTGAGCGAGCGTAGCGAAGCGAGGTATAATGTACATAATGTACTATTTCAACTTTGAAGAACGGAAAATGATTGTATCATACACGTCCACACAAATTATTAAATGCGTAGTTTTTTCAATATTTTTCATAGTATTATACGAGATTTGAATAACTATATAGTAAATTAATTAGTCGAAAATATGCAACGTAATATAAAAAATAGGAAACTATAGGGTGACTTCAGTGAATGATCGAATAAGGAAATTGTAACTTTTGTTATTTAATTAAGTGGTTTCAAAATGGATTAAAATATAATCCCTTTGAAATTTATTTTCTAAAATGTTCAAACTTTATGTCGGTGAGCAAATTTTGAATAAAGAATCAAAGTAGACATTTTATTTAATAAAAATCTATAAATGTCTCTTAAAACCCAGAGAATGAACACGCAATCTTAGTATTTAAATACGTGTCACCAGTGAATGAATTGGTAGCGGCGATTTTATGATTTTATTCTTAACAAGATAATTTTTTTTATGCAGAATCTTTATATAAAATAAAATAAAAATTTTCAAGGATTCGAAAATTATCGTCATGTTAGATAAACAATACATAGAAAGCTTGATATTAGATAAACAATACATAGAAAGCTTGATATTTTCATATATTTGAAGAAAATGTTTATTCACTGGTGCCTGTTCCACCACTGGTGAAGTCACCCTACACAGTTCGCTAACCTCCGTGTAAATTTAATTTTAACTATGGATTATTCAAAGATAACCTCTATACATGTATACCGTTAGTTCAGGCAGTACGTATTAATATTCAAACTGATGCAAAACTTCCCAGAGCGTCGCAATATAATTAGCGACCTTCGTGCATCAATACGTGCAACGCGGAAAGGATTAGAGCGCGAACGTGAACACACATGAGGCGGCAGAAAATAAAACGCTGCAATTTCAACTCACGTAGTAAGAGGCATTCCTGATGATCGTCCGGTAATTATTGGCGTTTGCCTCGGCTATCATTTGGCCGTCGTCCCCATCGGTGACAGGATGGTACTCCACCACGGCACCCATGTAACTCGGGGACTCCACGAGGGCCGTCTAAAATACAAAACAAACCAAAAATCACTCGCTTGAAATGCTTACATCAATGTTAGCTATACAAGATTGCACTTGAGAAACTGCACAGTATATTAGGTTCATGCTGAATACGTGCACATAAATAATTTATGGAAAGAATTTTCTTCAATCTTTCCGAGTCAAGGTAGTGTAAAAATTTGAAGATTTTTCTTTTGCTGTTTCGATAAACATGAAGTCTTTATGAGAAAGGGGATAATTCATTTTAACTTTAATATAATTTAAATTGAAATACATAATTTTACATAAATTATTGAGATTGTGATGAGAACGTCATCATCTGTCAAACGTCAAAAAAATCTTCAAATGCACCCCCCCCCCTATCGCGCTCCATAATTTATAATTTCAGTGAAATATATTCTTGCAGAGAAAACGCACGATCTTTTGCTTATCTAATTTATTTTTAATTCAAACACAAACTTTTTGATGGCAACAAACCATGTTCTCCTACATAAAAAAACTTTTTGATAATGACTTGCTTTAAATCAAATTAATCAAATCATATTTCTTGATTCATTCAGATATGTTTCAACATGGACACGTTTTTATGGTCTCTTTATACTTTATTCCCACTGTGTTAAATAAAAACATAGCTTACATTTTCATATTTAAAATGATATAAAAAAAAATGTAAAAGTATTTTTTTAAGCAAATAAAATATCTTACTTGTAAGGAAAGTCTGAAAAGCGATAAAAGGACGCCAACGCGTAAAAGATGGGGCAACATGGTTGAATTTTCTGTAAATAAAGAATTGATTACATGATAAGTAGTGAATAATGGCTAATTAAAAAATTTGCTTATTATCTCTATTGAAACGAGTTTGGTGGCAGATACCAACTGGTAGTATGTAGCTTTGTAACAATAAGCAAGTGCATTCATTAACGGAACTGAATTTTTTCCTGATCTCTAATTAGCCTGTTATTCTCACTTGATCGCAGCTGCCGAGTTAAATAAAATCATGACGAAATCTAGTTCAATTAAATGAACGTCTTTTACATTGCTCGCTTTTAATGACCCAATTGATGACGCGCGCTTAGTACCTGTACGGACATACTCAAAGCGGGAAATGATATAAAAGTGTATATGTTACTTAAAATAAACTCGGAAAATATTTCGATAGCAGACGTGTCATGTTAACCATTAGTCATTCGCATTGTTTCATTGTTTACTTAATGAAGTTTCTATATTTAGGAATTGTTGACGAACTATACATGATGTATGACTAAAATAATATTAAAATATTTTTTAACTGACAACGGACACTGACAAGTAATAAAAAATATACGACAGTAAGCGAAAATATTTATTTCATTCGTCTTTTACTTTCAACTAGACAAACACTTAATATCTTTTACGGGAAACCCGCATTTTCTGTTCTATACTGATTATACTCTAATTTTAAAATGATCATGAACTGCGTTGCAAATCTCATTACGTAACTATAAGCATAAAGTAACATAGCACTAAAGTTGTTTAATAGCTATGGATAGTAGTAATAATACTACCTTTTGAATATTATTATTTTCAGCAATACAATAAGTAAGAGTATTGCATTTAATAGATTAAGATAAAAATTATCTGCTCACTCTCATAAAACTAAAACAAACATTTAAACTAGATATGCAGTGTCATTTTTTATTTGAACAATGAACAATTATCATTATGTAGTTCAATGCCGTATAACTGGATTGTGCCGTCATTTGATCTACACTACGAGAAAAATTAGGTTAATTTAAAAAACATTATTGGTATATATTTTATTACCAGCGAATTTTTCGAAAAAAAAATTAATTATCCAAATAAATAAAATTTGAAAACAATTGTCACAACATTTGATAAGTATAATTTAAAATCGACACATGTGTCAGATTAAGTATGATTAACAAACTACAATGCAAAGTAATACCTCTACTTTTATGAATGGAACATTAAATTTTTTTAATTATTGATAAGACGCAGTATTAGTGCACAGTAGTCATCAACGCGCCATGCGTACTTCGCAAATGGTTTATGAATGAAATAAGTGATTTAGAAAGATCAGTGACTACGATTAGAATGAAACAGTTAGTAATTAATGCAAACGGCACGCTGCACACGATATGTAAACGCGCTTCCCTCTCTCAAAGCCAAGAACCAAAATGATTAGAAACGAAAAATCACGCAACAAAGTCGCGGCTTAAAACTACAAAAAATGCTACATATAAAAGAAAATATATTTATAAACTCACAGTTTATTTACATACCAAGATTGCGTAGTCCACAGGTAAACAAGGCAGGCAAAGACGCTGAGTCGGCAACAGCCCTCGCGCGACACTGGCCACGAGCACCGGCAGCAAATCGTCGACGTCTCCCGGCGCGCGTGCAGTTCGTCCCCCTATTTTAAAGACGGCGAATGCAAGACAACTAATGCAGGCGCGCGGACACCTGCACGCGAGCGGCAGCGTCGTGCTTGTTGCCCTCGTGCGCGGCGCTCGGCCGAGAGCTCGCCGATTCACGGTGCATGCCGCTCTTCCTCTTCTCAGTGGCCCGCCAAACTGTTAATCACAGCGTCCGCGCGCAGGTGCACGAGAGCGAGTATAACTCGCTTTATATGATACTGGACCTGCGCACGTTTCCTTCTTGCAACGTCGTTTCTTTCTTTCTTTTTCATTCTTGGTTCCTCGTGCTTTTGTGTACTGGATGTTGGGAGACGGCATTCGGGGGAAGGTATTTTATCAGAATGGTAAAATGTTAGATGGGTATTTTTTCAGAAAATATACTATCGTTTAAAATATTTTTGAATTCGATACCGTAAATCCCGAACCCGAACTCGAGCTATTTAGAATATACGAGGAATTACTTTCGCAAAAAAATATCAAAAAAATTTGCGTTTCTAAAAATTGAAAACAGATGCATAAAATTATAAAGATACGTTTTACTAGAAAAATAAAATTCCAAAAAATCGAAATCATTCATTCCTATGCGACCTTTAGCACATTTCTTGACGTTATAGCTTTTCTAAATCACTGCATTTTCTACAATTTAACCAGTAGTTATAGAAATGGCATTCAAAAATTGATATCACATAATATCATATTTATTTATTTTATTTATTTATCTAATTATCAAATGGGCTATAAGCCCTTTACAAAAAATGTAAAAGAATTTCAAAAAAATATGTAATACAAAGTAGTAAGCGGTACATAATTCAAAAAGATATAATACAAAAATAGTAAGAGATACAGACTATCTGAGTGCGGTAAGACGATATGGATGTTATAAAATGTTCCATGTTTAAACTCCGTTGCACTTATATATATATATATAAAAATAATAAATTGAGACTAAAGATTTTACTCTAAACTTAAATAAACCAATGGAATTAATATTTCTAATTTCCATCGGAAGAAGATTATACAGTCTTCTCATCCTATTCACTGATGAGAAAAATCCATAGTTCGAGCGGGTAGTATCCTCAAGGAGAGTACGGTGACACCTTAGGTTATAAATTAATTATCTTTGACCAAATAATTCTTTGATAAAGTCAGATCAAATATAAGGTCATTTAACGCTTTATATACAAACATGTCATCATGAATTCTATTGAGAGAAGCAATAGTGGGAAGAAAACACTCGGACGCTAAGGGCGTATAGTCATGGTCGAATCTGCTCATCGGCTGATTTAATTTATATCCAATAAATCTCAAGAATTTATGTTGAATTGCTTCAAGCATATTAATTTTATCTAAAGTAAAAGGAGACCAGATTTGACAACAGTAGAGCAGGTTTGGCAAGACAATGGATTTATACAGATGGTTAATAGCCGATACATCAGTAAAGTCACAAGTAGTACGTTTTAGAAAGCCTAATGATTTGATCGTTTTAGATACAATACTATTGATATGGGGGGCAAAAGTAACATTTGAATCAAATAAAATTCCCAAATCTTTTATTAAATCGACTCGACATAACAACCTATTGTCGATAAGATAATCATGCAGTACGTGTTTACCACCTTTATAAAATGATGTTACTTTAGATTTTTCAAAATTCAAAAAGAGCTCATTCTCCGTACACCAATCAGTTAAAGCATCTAAAACAATTTGTAAATTCCTTATATCATCGCTAGAATTTATCGAATGAAACAGTTTAATACCATCGGCATACAAAAGTATATTCGAAAAGTTAATTTTTGGTACTAAATCATTAATAAAAATAGTAAATAAAACTGGACCAAGATGAGAGCCTTGAGGCACACCTGATGTAACTAATACAGACGGAGAAATACTATTATTTATTCTAACAGATTGGTATCTATCAGTTAAATATGAGGATAAAACTGCAAAGACATTTCCACGTATCCCAATATCTGATAGTTTAGACAACAATTGACGATGACTACCTTTGTCGAACGCTTTGGAAAAGTCAGTATAAATAGCATCAATCTGCGTCCCAGCCATAAGATTTTCCGACAGGTAGTTATTAAAAATTAATTAATTCGTTACAAAAGTTTTTTACATTACGTATTTTACAAAAAAGTTTCTCCGTGAGAGTATTAGCTAACAGCGCGTCTAAGATTTTAGGTATACAGCTGAGCTGAGAAATGGGACGATAATCACAGATATTGTGCTTATTACGCGTCTTAAAAAGGGTGGGGATAGGTTTTTGCCGAAAGCTAAAAATGCCGAATATTTAATACCGATAGTTAAGTTTGCCGAACAGGTAAAATTACAGAACGTGATTTAACAGAAATATGAAAATACCGATAGCTTAAGTTGCCGAAAAAGAGTTTTGCAGAAGGAAGTAAAAACCGAAGGCTAAAATTGCCGAAAATTATGATCTATCAATATTTTAGTTAATTTATGTATTTTCCGGTTAATAACAGTGTTGTCGGCATTCTTAAATTCGGCATTTTTACGTTTCGGGAAAAATTATCTTCGGCAATCTAATGTTCACTATAGTTGGTTTTCGGATCATTTAACAGTCGGCATTGGTTTATTTCGGCATTCGACTTTTCTTTGTTTATAAACTTTCGGCATTTTTAGCTTTCGGCAAAAATATTGTAGAACAAACAACCTATCCCCACCCGCTCGGTTGAGTTCTTAGCGGCAAGAAGCTTGTTGTTATAATAAGCTGCAATGGTGTTGCGAATGGAGGTTTGGGCCTGATTTCAGAGCCGTTTGTAGTTGTCGTGATCTCTGGGACAGTCAATGCGCTTGAATTTAGTCCAAGCAGTATTGCGAACTTTAATAAGAGATTTAATATACGTATTCATCCAAGGGACCGGTTTTCTACACGGAATGAGTGTTCGATAGGGTGCATGAACATCGTACAGTCGCTGCAGGTTAGCTGTGAGGAATTCGACCTTCTCATCCACACTCTGAAGCCTCTCGATTATGTGCCAGCTAATATTCCTCAGATCATGCTGAAAATGGTCCATATTGAAGTGACGAAATGAGCGGCACGTTATAGGGCGTGGAACGCAGCTCGTGACCATAAATGAAAGTGTAGCAAAGAGAACATTCTTCGTGTTTTGAAATATCTGGCTTGAAGACCTGGTTATATGAAACCACTTGTGCTAAATCGCTAACGCATGTGTAATCGATAGTGGATGGCGGGATACTCTCGTGGCACGTAGGTCCATGTGGAATACGTTCTAGACCGAAAGTATGCAGTGAGTTGCGAAGTATAGTCCGCGGTGTATAAGAGACATTCCAATTGATGTTAAAATCGGCTAGGAGGGTCGGGAAATCTTGCGTGACATTGCAGTTAAGGAGGGCCTCATCTAAGTCACTCCAATATCCTCCTTTAGGGGTGCTGTGTACGACCCCAACAAGAAGAGTGGTAGATGCTGTTTTCAGGGAGATGAACAGAAATTCCGGCCTCTTTGCGTATCTAGAAGATTGTGTAGACTGTGCGACGATACTGAATTTCAGAGATTCGGCGATATACATTACGACCCCGCCGTGACCAATGTTGAGGCGATTGACCCGTATTAAATTGTACCCTGGTATGGAAACAGCGCAGGAGTGCTTCGCCGGCTTGAGCCATGATTCACTGACCCCTATGATATGCAGTTGGTTATCTTTAGCTATTTGCTGGATATCGTGTAGGTCAGGAGTGATTGATTGGGCGTTGAGGTGACAAACACGTAACTTGTCTTCGTTAATATTTTTATATTCCCCATAGTTAATCATCAAAATCTTGCTGTCGATTAGGCCTCGTAAGCAGTATGGTTAGTGGAAGAAATGTTTGCATTACTACAGTTGAGGCATGAGTAGTTTTCTTTTGCACTGCATTTGTTGGTTGGGTGCTCAGCACCACACTTAGCACATTGTTCTTTGTTGGTACATTTCTTCGCTACGTGATCCAACTTCGAACATTTGTAGCATTGCAGTACGGTGGCGTGATCGGAAATGCGACAGCGGGACCATCTAATATTAACTGTGCCATTACGCATAAGGCGGGCGCGTAAAGCAGGGCGCAGTTCGACGACGCATGAGCGGCCTTTATTATTATTATGCACCAGGAAAACGTAAATTATTTTAACGTCATCTGCAGTGACGTCGGGAGTATTGAGCGAATGACTCTCAATGATCACCGATGACTATGGGCCTAATATTGTGCGCTTAACTTGCATTTTAAGTTCGACCAGATTGAGTGCTCCCATCAATGCTTCTTTGGTGGCTAATGACGACGGAAATTTCTCCTTCATTGCATCGCTAGGACCTATCACTACGAGTTCCATATTTTCTATTTGGATGGGCTTGCCGTGGGTTAAAAGGACATTATTCTCGGTGCCTTTTTCGTCCGATTCATGTTGCTGGCAGTAACGCGTTGGACGATATCAGTATATAGTCGTTCTGGAGCGGCGCTCGATAGCTCTGTGGCGATATTAGACAATACTTTGGTCGCATCCTCGAGCTTACAATAGATATTGTCGAGTTTCTCGGTTTGAGATCGGTGTCCTAATAGTAACATATAGGCATTAGAGAACGCTGCGCAAAAATCATTAATCGCCGCACGTATTTTGACATTCCGATCTGCGTCTTTTCCGTTCGAGAGCCATGTAAGCAGATTTCTCGGTGCTCACCGAGCGATTCGGAGATCTTGTTTACCTCTTCAAATGTCAACAGTCCCGCGGTGGGAGAAGGCAAGTCGCTGTCACTATCGGACTCGAGGACTGTCCGGGGTCTCTTTGGCGTAGGCATATTCCGGGATGAATGACGGCACTGATGTCACAGATAGACGGGCATGGCTGCGCATGCGTGCAGCCGATAGACTCTGAGTGCGAAATAACGTCCGCGTCGGGGTTCCAAAATGCTGACTCGTCAAAATCCACAAAAATCGAGATTACCGGGACGGATGGACAGGGCGGATGGCCAAAACTGGGCAGGAGATGGTAGCCTGGACACCAAGTAGATCGGTGTGCTACAAAAGACAAACAAGCAGCACCAACCCGCAGAAAATTTACAAAAACTGCAGAGCGATAGACTGACCGTGTTGACACCAGCGGGAACCCGCGAGATGGTGGGAGGAAATGATTTTACGCAAAGAAATTTATACCAAAATTTGAAGAAAAAATGATTTTATTGACGCTTTAGGAAAGGCATGTACACTCATGCATGTGTAGGTGCGTTAGCTCGCGCACTCACTCTCTCTCGTGTTCGCTTTACATGCTAACTCATGCGCAGCGTACAAGAGGAGCTAGCTGGTTGCGTGCAGGGGCTCGCTCGGGGCCGTCGCATGGTTCTTTCACGGGGATTCCCCCAGTCAAATCAGTGCTAAATGAAATGGTTACCTAAGATTTAAAAAACCATAATTACTAATATTTATAGTTTAATCTAATAATAATACACTAATACTATAAATATAGTGTATTTAACATGATTAAAATACCTTTTATTTTAACAAAATATCGATATTTTAGAAATAGCACCAACAATTATTGATAAAAAATCCCTATCTTTTTGTTACTCAACCGATTCTAATTATCAAGGTCTCATGTTGTTCCTAATTGTAGAAAGTTGTAGCTAATTGTTTATAAATCGTGAATGAGGTTACAAAAATAATTTGTTTTCAATTGGCTATAACTTTCTAGGTTTTGAATACTTTAAAATTTTCCCTTTGGTAAGTCGCTTTGAAATTACTTAAGGAACAAAATGAGGCCTTGATAATTAAAATCGGTTGAGTAACAAAAAAGATGGGGGTTTTTTATCAATAATTGTTGGTGCTGTTTGTAAAATATCGATATTTTGTTAAAAAAAGTTATTTTAATCATGTTCAATACACTATATTTATAGTATTAGTGTATTATTATTAGATTAAACTATAATTGTTAGTAACTATGGTTTTTTTAATCTTAGGTAACCTTTTTATTTCATACAGATTTGACTCGGAATCCCCGTGAAAGAACCACCTTATTCGAAAAAGTGCATAAAAATACCCGTCCAAAACAATTTTCATGCGATTCCGAGACCAAAAATATTTCTTCGTCTTTTTCCTCTAAAAATTGACAAATTGCGTTTTCGAAGCCAAAAAAAAACTGTTCGTCCAATTTTTGACCCTCTTTCGTTTGAAAAAAGATTCAGAGCATTTGCACCAATAGGAGAGGAAAAAAAAATTTCGACATATTCTTCAACTTTTTGGCCGAAAATCAAGAAATGTCCTTTTCTTAGCCGAAAAGACACTATTTCAGCAGATTTTTCCTCTATCGATTGCTCAAGGTTTCAGAGCTGTAGGACCAAGAGGAGAGGAGATAGAAAAATTTTGAAACTTCGCAAATGTCTTAAGCGCTTTCGAAAGAGTGCATAGAAATACCTGTCAAAAAACATTTTCAAGCGATTCCGAGTGATTCCAAGGCGAGCAATAAGTTTGGATTCTATTAAGAACATTACGATTACAATTTCTTTTTTATTTTAGCATGCAAAGGTGACATAATTTTTATTAATATAAT
>JAPYZP010005240.1:0-13435 GCA_030522985.1 Torymus sinensis
GGAGTCAACGCATTACAGTTATGTACGCGTACGAAGCACTCGGATACGCTCGTCTGTGTATTTGTGTTTGGTACACCTTTCCCCCTCCTTTCTCTTTCTCAGTCATACTCGCACAAGGAGAGAAAGAGAAGGGTAGCGGAGTCCGAGAGGCGCTCTCTGCTGTATATGTGTTGTGTATGTGTGTGTTGTATATGTGCGTGCATGAGTGTGTGTGTGTGTGTGTGTGTGTGTGTACGCGTGTGTGTGTGTGTGTGTGTGTATGCGTGTGTGCGTGTGTTTGCTCACATAACAGATTCGTTTCTCTCCGTGCCTATTTTAAATTTCTCCGCGTTAAATGCCATCCCATTGTCCTCCATTCTCACCTTCGCACTGACCTCATCTCTATCCACCGTCATTCTCTGTGCTTCCTCGCGTCTCTATGTACTACGACGTACCGCCGCTTGGACACTTGTCCGAATTGGGACATCTCGCGAAATTCGCAAATCTTGAAAATCTTGCAAAAATACAATAACGATATTTATTGCCCCGTAGCAATAGCTATTACTTTTTTCTTTACTACCTGGGGAAGGATTAATCATATTGAAATAGCGCTTTTTACGAGAATCCTACTGTTGCCAGATGTCTCATCGATTGCTAACAACCTGATTATTATGTTACTCCTAAACATGGAATAGTTTTCATTTGCCAGAGCGCACTGAATAGCAATACTCGATGAGCATTGACTAAAATAATATTGCTTTTCTCGTTTACCTTCCGAAATCATTTACGGTTAAAATAATCATTTGATTGAATTTACAATTTGCAGTGCAATATTGGTGTACAAATCGCTCTTTTACGGTTGTGTTTTTAAATAATCTAACAATATACCGCTTCTATGTATGTTTCTTTCTGATTATTATTTGAATTATTATTAATACATCATTTATATTGGCAACAATGGGCATCGATTATTATAAATTTTAAAAATTTTGCTCGAAGGCGAAAACGAATTTCGAATGTGAGAACGAAGCAACTAAAAATATAAAATTTTGGAGATGTGAAGCTGGAAACAGAGACTTTCCAATGGTCAATTTATTGAACAGGTGTTTTCTGTTTGGTGATTGGTTCATTAATCGGTATCGAGCTAAGCTGAGCGAGCACCGCGGTGGGCAATTGAACGGCACTTCCGCATTCCATCGAGATTAGAAATTACGTAGATAGATTTGACAAGACGCGTCGAGTTTTCACGCCCATATGTAGAATCGCGTGGCTACGTAGGTGCACGAGAGACTCGTACTTGCTTTTCCCGTGTGCTCGCTCATGGGTCATTTCGCTTGCTTCACCTCACAATTAAACACAGCTAATTCTGGCGCCACTACTTTTTCCTTTTTACTTCCTTCCTGATTCTAGGCATTAACAGTCCAGTTGGAGTGGTGATTCTTAATAGCCTTACTTTGCTTTACAACTTCTACTTAGTATGGTAAAATTAGATTATTTTTTATAGACGAAACAAAAATTAGTCAGGTTAGAATGATGGAGAACGTAAAACAAGTGAGAAAATGCATAGCGCATCGTGCAAGAAATTTCAATATGTACTATAGTAGATCGAGTACAAAGAATTAATCTGCAAAGAACTAAATTGTCTTTTAAACAACATAAACTTTTATAAACATTTTTTTTTTCGAATGTATGGCACACTAAGTAGGCGACCGTGACAGAATAATGAATTCTCGATTTCCAAGGTTGAAAATACCTTTCTTACTGTGAATATAAAAGAACGTTCCTCATCTGACGATGGACGAATAAATTTGTCAGTCCTATCCTCTATTAGCTCTTAGAAAGTATGAATTCCAAAAAATGCTAATAAAAAGAAATGACGATTTTTTTGATTCTTAAGGAAATATCGATAATTTCTTGAAATATATTAACCATAAAAAGGAATATTTCAATATTTCCAACAGCGAAATTGTTGTATTAAAAGAGTGAACGCCACAAATGAACTGTTTTGGATAAATCCTGACACGATGGCGTTGAGGAAAGAACACAAAAGGCCAAAAGGTGCCAATATTCCATCAAAACGCAACAAGTGGATGCTGCAGGATATTTCACGTTAAATGAAACGAGAGTGAGAGAGGCGAGAGGTGAGATCTCTCGTGCTACAAGCAATAAGCCCCGCTCGCGCGAGAGCAGCAACTCTTTTCTCAAGGTTCTCCGGTGGGCCGCGCGCGAGAAAGTTCCACCGACGCGCGCGCGCGCAGCGACTTGGATTTCCAAGTTGCAAGCTACCTACCTATACCTACACCTATACACATAAACCAACGCAAGCGCTCTCTCGCCTTGAATGTATATCTCACGTCTGCATCAAGTGTGACGATCGCACAAGTGTTAGCCACTTACGATGACACATTTTCAGGTTGCGGGCGCACTACCGGTCAAACAAGTAAATCTGTGACTGTAGCGCGGCATGAATATATTTCGCAGCCCGGAATGCTGCCGCGGGAGATCTCGGGACGCCGGAATTCGGCCACCCCACCATCAGCCGCGTGCGAGAACTTTCGAAGATGCGCATATCGCCCGCGGCGCAGTTCGCTTCACTTGGGTTTCACCTATAACAAGACGCAGCAGCAGCAGCAGCAGCCGCCACGGATACTCTATACGCCGTGAATAAAAGACTTGGCCCACCGACGTTACGTACAGGCTCCGTCATTAACATCCGCGCGAAGCGCGCAGCCATAAGACACAAGGACGTGCTTTTAAAATCTCGAGAAAATAGTGAAATTGACTGGTTGCGTTATATAAAATTCACGAATCCAAAGTGCCGTTAGCATGTGTAGGCGCACGCCGAAGAGACGGAAAGTGCAAAGATGTATATGAGCATTCGCGAGTGAGAGTTTCGGCGGCTGGGGAATCGTGTCTGCTGCTGCCGGAGCGGGGATAGGGGCTTGAAATCAAGTCTCATCGTGATTATTGAGAGAAATCGAACCGCGCGCGCGAAGCCAAAGCTACATGCTGCGCGAACCAATCGCGCATATGTTATAGTTTCCTTGCTGCCTGATATGCTATTCCAGTGTATAGGGAAAAGCAGGCGCCTTTTCCCCAGTGGCTGTGGCCAAACGGGTACAAAAAAGGCACACACTTTGGTGGCTTTTTATTTAATAGGCGAGAAGTGCAATCAGTCGGTGCGCGCGGGCTTTCGTAACGAAGCGAGCTGCAGGCTTCATCTGGCCGCCGCGGCTTTTCAATTACGCGTGATTTCGCAAAACTCGCGAGAGGTTTTCGTCCGCGGAATTTCGAGTTCTACCGCGCGCGCGCGCGACAGTTCGCTGAGTAGCAAAAGTGCACGCTATGGGAAACCGCTTATTGCACCGAACCAATAATGACCCCTGGCAAATCTCCTCTCCCGCAACACAGATCACGCATGTATATTACAACGTTTATTGAAGCAGTGTGTTCTCACACAGCGCGAGAGAGAAGGGGAGAGAGGTGGCGATGCTGGACGCTCTTGAATCTCGTTGATGGTCTATAAAGGGTCTCTCTCTCTCTCTCTCTCTCTCTCTCTCTCTCTGCCGCTCACCCGGTTCACTTGCGAAACCCCGCCAACGTTCATTCCATCCGTACACGGCTAGCCCCATAGTAGTCGAGAGCGCTCGGCGACCGGTAAGCCGCGACCAGGCCAGCGCGCGCGGCTACTGTCCGGTATAATTGCGACCACGGTATATACATTCCGGAGCGGCATTTTTTCCCTCGGCTTCTCGCACGCCGCGTGCACAATATTACATATTTTTGAAGGTTGTGTTGCTTATGTCGAGGGTATTGGCCCTATAGTAACTCAATGCCCTGTATTCTGGATATTAAATTCAGTGTGTCATAGGCAGCTTGCTGCAGGCGCAAGGTCTTTCTTTCGTTTGACACGGAGCCAGGAGGGTCGAGAATATCGCAAGTGTTCCCTCACTTCTTGTTTTTTCCTCTTTTATTATATATCTATAGACGCCCCTAAACTACTTCTCAGCCGCATATAATATATACTATTTTTTTGCCTGGCGAGGCCGAAAATACAACCTTTGCAATCGGGCGCCAGGAGCAATTGTGGTACTTTCGGCCCGCTAGGTAAAAAAAAAATTATTCTCTCATTCTCGATCCTTTTTTATTCGGGCAGAATTATAGCGCGTCGACAATTGCATTTGCAATACCGCGCTGAACGTATAAGAATTCTACGCTTTTAAGGAAATGTAATTCCTTGTTACACAAGATATGGATTCTTTTGAAAGAATACCGCAAGAATAATTATTTCTGGAAGCATCTCTTCTTACATTACTTGTGGAGTCTCCCGTCAAGTTGCATGATGACGGTCATCGAGTTAATTTGGTAATGAAGCAGGATTTGGTTTACTTGTCTATAAATAATTTGATGAATTAGCAGTACGAGAAAATTAATTTCAGAGACGACAAAGTAGAGGGATAATGAATCTATCAGTTCTGTGTGCTTTCATAAACTGTCCCAAAGATCGGTTTAAACATCTTGAAAAGCAGAGAATAAAAAAAAAACGATTACAAGGTCTCAAAAATTGAAGTGTGGGAATGATCAAGTTGTAATACTATAGTCTTCTTAGCATACAAGTGAAGGTGCAGAAAGAATAACAAACGTCTTTTTGAGATTGCAAGCCACATCCATGGAATAAGAGAAGAGAATAAAGGCACAGCGGGCCGGCGCTCTACTCCTTTCTAAATTGTATGTACATTTTCAAGGCGACAGCTGGAAAAGAAATGTGTATATAACCTATACATTCTACCTATCATTTTCATCATATTTCTATAAAAATAAGTACTCGTTACAATGTTGTGGTAAACATATTTTAGTCACAAAAATATTCTCACCTCACATTTATTCTCGCCTTATTCGCACTTTGTACAATAAATAAACTTTTTAATATGCAAACGAAAATATCTTAAAATATTTTAGGTGTTTTCTTGATTTATGCTATAAATTCAAACGCCATTTGACCCTGAACCGTGACAAGTGTGGGTTAAGTGAAAGCACATCGAGAGATTTTATTCATGAATAGATGGAACAGTTCTAATGAGTTTTAATTTATGCTACAAATTGTAAATAATAATTTTCAATGTCTGAGGATCTCTTAGTACTCCATTTAAAATTGAGGTTAGGAAGTTTTCTTCTACATATAGATTCAGGAGTTCTCAAAATTTTTGTCTTTACTCATGTTAACGCAATAATCTTTGATTCTTCATTTTTTTAACTTAAAAAATATTAGCACAAAGATTTATTTTTTTTATTTTTATTTTTATTTTTATTTTTTTTTTAATCTACAAGATCTTCTATATTTTATATACCGTTTATATTATTAATTATATTAATCAACCGACAGTTTGGCAGTTAGCGTAGTCACCACTTTGACTGATCACTGAGGTTAAGCAGCACTGGCCACGGTTAGTATTTGGCCATCCAAGTACTAACCAGACACGGGTGACCGCGTTTTTTTTCTGTGTCTACGTCGTATGATCGGTTAGGTGTTGAAAATTGACTTCTGGAAAATTGAGCGGGAGATGTGGATAAATACAGTTTCATTGTCTAAGCCTACGGAATGTTTTGACCTAGACGTCCAAACTGTATTATTTCAATACACCGATTATCGCCGGGCGGGTTTTCCTACTTAGGAAAAAATTTTTGTAGAAAACGAGGTTCACAGTAACATTTATAGGTTTTCCTAGTGGGATAATTTGTTCACTGCGTTATAAATGAATATTCACTAAAGAATATTCACTAAAGAATTAGTCAATTTTTTCACTTATTTGCACCATTGAACGACTTTTCACCAATTCATTTTTAGAGGGTAGGCTGCATGTAAACATTTTTTGGTTTTTATTAATTATATTAATCTAAATTATAAAAAAATCGTTTTGAAAAATGTTATTATGTAGCATTTCGATATTTTATTTAATAATATTTTTTTGCACAGCCCAGCATAAAGTAGGTATTGTGTTTATTCCCTGACATCAGGGAATAAAACACCACATATATGCTCCCTCCTAGGAACTGACATATCTTACTTTATTCCCGGATAGCGCCGCCTGCGTGTTGCTGCCCTCGCTTCGCTCACAAATCGATTGCATCGATTAAATAAGCATTTTTATTTGATGTTATTATTTATTGGAATGAAAATGATTAAGGTGAAAAGTATTAAATAAATAATAATCAAATGAATGTTGGTCGTAGCTTAAAAAAATAAATAACATGTTTTAATTATTTGTTAAAGTGATGTAAGAAGTAGTAAAAGATTTTAAAACACAATAAGATTAGTTATTAAATTTCACGATAAAATTTAAAACAATAAACAATATATTTTACAAGAATTAATTATGGTAATATTAGAATAAATTATGTCAATATTATGTTCAAATTTTATTCTTTATTTGATACTTCATAAAAAAAATGCGAATAAGTTCATAGTTTTGAGCTTCAAAATTTAGTAGGTATTTGTGAAGAGTAAATGTACGATAGTATTATATCAATTATTAAATGCATTAAATGCATTAAAATTAAAAGAAAAAGATTTCCAGCTCATGAGGAATAAATTATTCTTAGCATATTTAAAATAAAAAAAAGTACATAGACGCGGGCAGCGCGCATGGATTTCGCTATAAGGTATAAATCTGATGGATATATGAACTTTGTCCAAATAAAGTGTTGAAGGAATAAAAACTGTAGGTGACTAATTAAAAATTCGCTAATGCAGGATCAGTGCTAAGATAATAATAATTTAATGCAATTCTGGACAACCCAATGTAGCATCTGCTATAACTGCTTTACTTTTACTCGTTTGGTTTCTTTTATCTCTCTACTTAACCTTAATAAACTGTACTTCACTCATGCGGACTTCTGTTTTTTTTTGTTTATAAAAACGAAGTATGAAATTTGTCGTAAATTCACCAATAAGGGATGGCAACATACGTATAAAAATATATAAATGTTGTTATTAATCAGTGCTCCACTTCGATACCGCAATGATTTTTATACAAAGGAACCAGAATTCACAGCGCGTTACGAATACTCGTTTTTGTTGTGTAAACTTTTCGTATTTTATTCATTCATAGCCTATTGTCTTACTTTATTGATTAATGATCGATATAGTATTTTACCATAGGTATAACGAAATTTCAATTTCTGACAATTATTATCATGGATAGTGAATATTTAAAAATTGCGTGGTAGATAATTTTCTATAGGACCATTTAATGTTTTTATAAATTAGGCCTATACTTTTAAATGAACAAAATCATTCTTCTGTTAAAGGATGATGACTTTAGAAGTATGAAATTTAGATTCCTTAACAATCTTCAATAGATCACTTATATAATAATGATCTATGCTCATTATTTATACTTTTCTTATATAGTTCTTGCATAACAACTTTCTAATAAAATGAAAGAATTCACGTAGTAAAAGTTGTTATTCGGAAAAAATGACTGTTTTGCAAATAATTAATCGTGTAAAGATGAATGTATAGTAAATATTCCAAATATTTACTTTTCAAGAAATATATAAACGCTTATTTTGTTGCTTAAAAGCATTTTAAGCCTTTATGAGCATGCAGAAAATTGGGTGATTATTTACTTTCTTATAAATACTGAAAATGAGTAAAAATTTACTATAGTAAAAAAATAATAGTTTTATCTTAATTATTTACTATAACAGAGGTCTCAAATAGTTACGGAAAAATATAAAAAAGGTGCATAAAAGAAAAAATATCAATCTAAGTTATAATCATTATAAAGGAAAACTTAAGAAGGATAAACTATGCTTCACTATTAAATTTGTATGTACAAATTGGAGATATATAAACAAAGTGAGGAAGTATTAATTATTGAATATCAGCATCAGCCACAAGTTTATGTCAGTAAGCAAGTGAAACGTCGTTTCTACTGAAACAACTTTCAAGATTTCATACTTTTCTTAGGATAAGATTATATAATGCACGTGGAAAAGCTGTGCTAGCTGGAAACATGCAAAGGTGAGAGAAAGAAGGAAATACAAGGGTGCCATGTCTTGTAACATCTGTTATAGCTCTCATGAGTATCTCGAAGCTGCGGTTCAATGATTTGTCTGTTGGTTTATAAATCGCATTTTTCTAATAGATAAATGATGTTGAAAACGACTGTAGCTTCGCATCATTAATCTTTTGACTAATTTTTCTGACATTTAAAACACAGGTTTGTTCCTATATTAGTATTTTATTACTTGTTTTAGAACGCAATAAATTTTTGATTGATAAATGTTAAATACAAATTTTACAAATAATCTTTGAATTTATTAAATAATAGGGTTAAATTTTAGTAAAAAATTTGAACATTAGCTCTTGTCTAAAAAGCAGATATATTTTTGTTAAAATAAGGAAAATATTACGATAAACTGGAAATCATATATTTTTATTCATATTTTCGTTTATTCATTTAAAATAAATTCCCGTACTTTTTATATTTAATTTCTCGGTCACTATTGGTATGTTATTAAATATAGTTATGCGAACATATGAAAAGTATTATTTTCTCTAAAATGTAAAAATAGTAAAATAACATGATATGGCACAACAGTGAGATTGAATTATAATAAAAAAATACTTACCATTATTAGTATCAGCCCGAACAACGGGGATGGCGGCCAGAAGTGTAAGTAGTAGAAGCTTAGTCAGCCTGAGCCGGCGCATCTCGGCACCCATCCCGTATCTTTGCTCCGCACTTGATAATTACGCGGCAAACAACCGAACAACTGCACACTGTCATGAAATGCAAGAAGAGTGTATCCTCGACGTCTGCACCATGTGTCGAGTCTTTCTCTTTCCCTCAAATCGACATCCAACTGAAAAATTCTATTTTGCTGAACACAAATAAAGGCACGGGTATGTAGAGAAGAGTCTTGCGGCGTTCTTGAATTTTGTAATATCTCCTTGTTGTTGACAGGCCGCTTTGAGTTCTCTTCCTCAGTAGCAGTGTCTTGCAGTGCGTTTCTCTGGCCGCGACGTCGTGTCACCGAAGGCCATTAAATGTTGCAGAAAATGCGCAGGGTACGGAGCTTTCTCCTTGCGCTCTCTTGGCCTGACTGTTCTGCTGTTCCGGTGAGAACTGACGACTCGAAACAGCCTCGAACCCGGCGAACCTCGCAGGATCGGGAGAAAGGTCTCGCGCAAACAAGCCGTCCCTCTCCTGCCTCTCTATTTCCTCCTTCTCTTTCTCCTTCTCCCTCCCTTCCTGTGCCTCGCCTTACCTTTACTCCTTACTCTTTTCACCTCCATCTTTCTCTTTTGATCGCATAAATATTAGCCAACCTAAAATTCTTCTTGCACATGGCACATAAAGCATGCAGATCTAAAGAACTGTTTTTAGGGCAAATTTAAATCGTACATCGAACGTTGTAATTTGAACGAAACTTCCTTTTTAAGTCAATTTATAATCTGTTTATGTTTCCCACATGGTATATCTTGTAATTGAAAATATTTCTCTATTGTTAGAAACGTACTAAATGAATCAGAAAACAATTTAGGTAATTGTTTTTCAAAAAAAATTTCAAATTTACTTATACCAAATTTTATTCAAAACGCCGTATCCATGTGAGTAATATATCCTCGCTAAAACGCTATTTATCTCACGTTTTATCTCATCTTTTTATTAAAACTGAAACCTTTCGTTTTTTATTTTCAGATGAATATTGTTCATTATAAATATTTCTATATAATTTCGTTTTAAACGTACATTAAACATAAACATTGTACATATCAATAAAAAGGACAGCTATAATTAAAGCTAAAACGTTTCCCGATTTTAATTTTTCCTCTGAAAAAATAAGTCTGGTCATTAGGTTGACTTTAAAATCTGGTGAAAGTTTCTTTACATTCACTTTCCCAGACTTTTTGGAAGACTTTTTGCGAGTATATTTAATTAAAGAATATTCATCTAAATTTTATTTGAAAGTCGGTATACTATTGCAAATATTGAAAGTATTTTGAACTAATCGTAATGGAAGAGGGTACTAACATTGGATTTTTTTTCATATTAAGATGGTCCTATAGATTTACATATAGATCTAAAATATAAAATATTTTTTAATAAAATGTTCTCATATTGTAAGATAAGAATCGATAGTATAATAGATGAGTATTTTAAGATATTTATTTTAACAAAAACATTTTTTAAACAAAATTTTGGTATTTATAAAATAAATATCATCATTTTGAAAATTAATACAAAAAATTATCTTTATTTCTATATTTATTGATTTGTATATTACTACACTCTTAAAAATTTTATCTCTATTTTACACAAAGTTTGTATAAAATATGAATTTCCGAAAAATGACTTACACAATCATTGTGTAGAAATTTCATTCCATTAATTAATTTTAGTCTACAAAGACAAAAATGTTAGATGAAAAATTATTAAATTATCTATGAAAATTTACTATACTGTATGGAAAGAGAGCGACAGAGTTGAATTGTATTAATTTTACAATGTTGTCTATCAAATTTTACTATACAGAAAAGTAAAGTGGAAACCTAGTCGACTTTACCGACATCATTTTTTCACGTAAATTAATACAGTTCTATTTATCAAATCGGAAATAAATTTTAGAACTTGAAAAAAATCTGCAGCCATAGCCTCATGCTTGAGCCAGAAGCCGCGCTCTTAAGGAGGTTATAACCGTACAACAGCAGTCAAAAGTATAGCGGGTCGAGCACCGTGCGGCAAGCAGTCTCAGTCTTGAGTCTTGAGTCTCCCCACTCTCCAAATTTCACGCGGAACTGTACCCGCACAGTCACATAGCGCCACTTCATCTGTGTGTACATACACATCGAAGCGCTCCGTCTGTGTAGACTGTAGACACACACGCAGAGCGCGGGCACGCCATTTGATTTGTTTACACACACACAAAGTCACGTGCGGCGTCGTCTAAACCGAGGTTACGTACTTTAAACAACTATATCTCGAAAACGGTGCCACTAGGCTTTCTGAAATTTCAATATAATACTTCAAATATCGTTATCAATAACATATTAGTTTTTTTTTCAAATTGTAAGAAAACGTTTCGAGTTATTGGCAGAAACGTTCATTTTTTTTTGTGAGCGTCCCATAATACTACGTGATAAATTTTGTAACTTTGTAAAGTGAAATTTTTGTAAGAAACTCGAAAAGTGCTCTTATGCGTATACGGTGTTTCGACTCGTCTATATATCGACGGCTGAGCGGAAGAAGGGCGTATCTCGCCATGCGGGTGGAGAAGGACGTATCTCGCCGCGCGGGTGAAGAAGGACGTTTCTCGCCGCGCGGTTGAAGAAGGACGTATCTCACCGCGCGAATGAAGAAGGACCTATCTCACCGCACGGGTGCAGAAGGACGGTATCTCACCGCGCCGGTGAAGAGGGACGGTATCTCACCTCGTGGGTGAAGAAGGACCTATCTCACCGCACGGGTGAAAAACGACGTATCTCGGCATTTTTACAGCCAGTACACGGCCAGTACAAGACGAAACGCCCCGAGATACGTCCTTCTTCACTCGCGCAGCGAGATAGGTCCTTCTTTACTCACGCGGTGAGATACCGTCCTTCTTCACCCGCGCGGCGAGATACGGCCTTCTTCAGCCGTCGATATGTGCTGTAGCTTGAGGTCATGTTGACTCGCTGACTACAGCGATTAGCAAACGACAACTCTATTTTTACTATGTTGGCTTGTAAAAATTCTTATACCTTCCATCAATTATTAAAATGTCTGAAATTTACATTGTAGTATTATAGTAAAATTTGTAGAAAAAATTATACGAAATATGTACTAAATAAATTATTTCATATTATATTAATTTTTCATTCTCAAATTTTTACTATACTATTTAGTAAATTTTATATAGCCATTTATATTAATTTGTCGTCAATGTTATATTGATAATTACTGAAAGTAGAGTAAATAAGCTCAGAATGTATAATAATTATTAACAGAACATTTTTCTCCGTGTATTAATTGACCGATGGAAAAATTCTTATCAGTAATTAATTGACTAATTGGGCAATTCATAGACTGATGTTTACGCTACTTAAATAGGAGCATGCATTCAGTAAAACAAAACGACATTTCGGAAATAATAGTTCTTAGTAATTTGCTAATAATCATCTCAATATAATGTATTTTGAACAGAAAACTTTTTCTGCCAAAGATAATGAAATGATATTTTCATGATATGCGGGGGGTTACCGGCGTGTATAATTTTTATACACGGACCACAAAGTCTGGCGAAAAGTCTTGGATGATGTCTGAGTAATTTTTCGAGACATTTTAAGCTACACGTAAAGTCTGATAAAATGTCTTAGATTAAGTATGGGCATTTTTTCCAAGACTTATTACGCGGTAAGTCTGGTCAAAAGTTTTGGATAAAGTCTAGGTATTTTTTCCAATACTTTTAATAGAAAAAAATAAAAAGTCTGGCAAAAAATCTGGGATCGTCTGGTAAGCGAAACTTTAGTCAGACTTTTGAAGCCAGACTTCTGCAAGACTTCGCCTATACTTTTTTACGTGGGTATATTTTTCATTTTCATCCCCGTTGCCTTTTATATACTTTCTATATTTAAAAAAAATGGTTATTCCGTCCCACAATACCTTCATTTAAACAAAAATTTGATTTTAAAAATTACCATTAATCTTATCAAAGTAAATATATGCAGTAAAAGGCTCTCAATATGGCACACACAAAAATTTAAAGGACTTTAAAAATGGAACAAAATATAATTTTAAGATTTCAGAGTAATCAAGCTCTACGGAAGTATGTTAAAAATAATATGTTAAAATTTCTAAGTGATTACGTAAATAATAAAAACATACATTCTAAAAACGAAAAAAATAGAAATTTCTCAATATTGAAAAATGGGTCGCAAATATGGACCGTACTTTAAAATATCGTAGAAAATGTTTAAGGAAATGTACATTTCAGTATTCAAACATGTTTATTTGTTTAAGAAATACAACACGGTAGTAGTGCTTATCGGCTTAAGAACAGCGTGGTGTGGCAGATAATACCCTCCTGACTGATCCCTTTCTATGCGTGACATATGCTCTTGGTTTAGGTACTTTTGAATTACCGCATAATATTCGCGTTGTAGATTGGGATTAGCGCGAAGTCTGCGTTGCAAGGACTGAAGTCTACGTTCGGCCTGTGCCTTAGAATTTCCGAATTCAACGTTAGCGTCTTTAAGGTAGTTCTTGAGTAGTAATCGGAGGCAAAAGTTTTGCCTCTCTCTCGCTTGCCGCGCGTGTTTTGTTTACGCTAGGGAGAGACCCGAACTCTTCGAACGGACGGTACCCCCACGCCGCGCATTCTCGCGCTGTCTCTCTCACTCTCATGGCGCGAGACCGCGAGTCTAACAAAAACAAGCTGCTATGGATTACAATAACTCGAAAACGGCTCC
>JAPYZP010005241.1:0-14418 GCA_030522985.1 Torymus sinensis
CAACCAGAAAAACCTGGTTTGGTAAGTGTGCTCGAAAAAAAATTTTCAAAAGTACTTTTGGGCTTTTGTCCCAGATTTCGTGGGATTTGCACATATATAGATGAACAGCGAGCGAGCCCTCGGCGGAAGAGAAAAGAGAATGTGCGCGGCCATTGTGACAATGAAATTACCATTTGCATTATTCATTTCGGTTTCAGCTCTCGTATAATCTCTCTATAATAGAAGAAAGAGCTCGTATATACATATTTAGCAAAACTTAATTGCCGTTTAATTGATGATTCGAGAGAGAGAACGAGAGCGATTTCGCGACGAGGAAAGGTAGTTTTACCCGCATTCATCAGCGCGCGACAATTTCATAAACAAGCGCTTTTGCGCGCGCGCGCGCGGGGCGACAATCGAATGAGCCCCCGGCACATTCCGCAGCCTCATTTTTCACCGGGAAAATCCCTACTGCTGCCTAAAAATACCACTCGCTACCTCGGTGGTGCACAGCTCTTACAAAAATTAAATATCCTGCCGCGAGAGCGCGGGCGCCGAAAAGCTTTTATAACGCATTATCCCCCGATAATACGTTTCTCAAAAAAGCAGCAGCAGCAGCAGCAGCCGTGCGCTGGGTACACTCTATCTACCACTTTCTCCCTCCGCCAAAAAGCACGGCAGCAGAGCGTTCGCATCACAAACGAAATCCAATCGTGCCGTTAAGACGCGGCGTTTTTTTCCCTCCCTTATATACGGCCCTTGTGCAGCCCGCTACGACTGACCCTTTATACATCGCGCGCCATCAACAGGTCGCCTACTTCCGGCGCTTAAGCATTCATTGGCAATCATCCAGGGAGCGTGGGAGGGCGAGGGAAGACGAAGAGAAGCGGCGGAATAAGAAGGAGCAACGCCGCCGCGGGTAAGTAAGTAAGTTTGTTTCCTTCCTTCCTTCCTTCCTTCCTTCCCCCTCATACCTACCCCTTTCTCACTATTTCCTCGCGCGCGAGCCTTATTATTTTGCAAAGCCTACTGAACTATGAATGGTAGTCGCTCTCGCGATTCTCGGCGCTTCGCTTGAATATGCAAATACACAGCCCCCCTCCTCCCTTTCTCTCAAGTGCGAAAGAGGGGCGCGTTCATACCGCAAATGAATATGGAAATTAGCGCTTTTCTCCGGCCCTATCCCTTTTTTTTCTCGTAATATATACCTATATATACGTGTGTACGCGCTCTTCGACTCGGCGGCGCGAGGTGCTTTACGCTTCTTAATTACCGGTCGAGGCTCTAAATTCCCTCTCGCGCGCGCGCGTGTGAGAATGAATAAATTTCGCGGGCTTTAAAAAAAGATTGGCCGTTTCCGCGCGGCGTCCAAGGAGCCCGCCGAGTGTGTAGTAGTAGTAGTAGTAGGTATGCAGATCGCGAGTGCGAAGGGGAGAGTTTCTCGCTTTCTAGCGCGCTCATGCCGCCTGTAGCGGTCGTTTGTAGCGTTATACGAGTGTGCGCACGACGCTGTGCCGTACATAGGTATATAAGGTCTATTAGGCCGCGCAGGACTACGACTCTGCTCTGCTCTGTGTGTGTGTCTTTTTACGAGCGGACCTTTTCTTTTCGCGGAACTATAACGTCTCTTTGGCGCGTACAGTGCGAGGAATGGCTTTTTAATTGGTTTGAAATTTTCGTTTGCTCGCGAGTGCGATATACACGAGATGGGGCGTGAAATTTCGCGGCGATTTGGAGTTTGAATCAACGGTATCGTGGGATATGGCAACGGTATCATGATATGCGGACTTATGCCGTCTATATAGAGTTGCATTAGCACAGGTGGTTACATCGCATTACCCCTCCGGAGATTACAATTCAGTAGCTATTTGGAATAAGGACGACGGATTTTATATGGAAATCGGATAGAAGAGATGTCCTTATCCCGAATAGCTCCACAATTTCCTTCCATTCAATAAACTTACACAAAACCCTCCCCCTTCCTACCTCGCTCCAACGCCTTCGCGGCAATTGCACCGACACAATTCTCTTTCTCGCCCGGCGCGGAGAAGACTGAGACCGTTTTATTATCAACATTACGTTTTACTTGGAATATCTTAAATATCGCTTTACGCGTATTATGAAACGAACGAATCGACGCGAAAGTATCGGGGAATGTTTGAAAATTATTCAAATTTTAAATGTATTCTGATAATCAAATGTTTTATAGGCACTATACATAAGAATTGTGTAATATAGTCGAGCTCTTTCGAGATATCTTCGTACTGACTATCATTGGGTTTGGAGTTTTACGCTATATTTTTTACACTCAATTTTTTACAATCGAGACCAAGAAAATTGGAAAAGCATCCGTAATCATTTTTCCAAAAACTTGTGTTGAAGGCTCAATTAAAGCCATATACAAACATCAGCACAGTCCAGCATCAGAAACCTCCAAAACATAATCATTTTCAAACGAACACAGTGCTCTACCTAAATATCGTTCGCAATCCCATTACACACATAAAACAAAAACCCTCTCCATTTTACGACAGCTCTATATACAGCCAACGAACTGCCACTCGCGCGCCCCGAAAAAAAAGATAACACCAACCAGCTCTCTCAGCCATAGCTACAAGAAAATCGGCCGTTAAATCTTCTCTCCCTTACACTCTCCCACACACACCCACACTCTTTCGCACTGCTGCAGTGTGGCACCGGCAGCAGCCAATTTCGCAGCTGCATGGACAGCATTCACTTTGCCGCTCTGCGCGCGCGCGCGCTGCAAGTTTACGAGCCTATCGGCGCGAGGCGACACGCGCGCTGGGGAGCTGCTGCCGGATCGCCCCCAGGGATTTCCGGAAGAGAGCGCGAGAGCCCGACGGCGGGATAATTGTTTCGTGTAAATGGAACGTTTAGCCCCCTCTCCCCCCACCTATATATACTGCACTCGAGATTCGCGCGGACGAACGGAAGAAGAGGAGGAGCGGATGAGAGGAAAAATAAACGCGACCGCGTGACGATTGCCGATTGACGCGGCGACGTTACGGACTGATTAGCGGGGTGTATGGTATATATGGGTTATGTTCTGTTGAGATTTCGGATATGAGAGTGGGGATTTCTTTGGGGGGAGGATGGGTGATTGGGTGAATGACGCGGCAGGATTTTTTGAGGGAGTCGGGTGGTTGCCGAAAAACGAGCTGACCTGGTAAATATTGGTAAGGAGTGAAGGAATATAAGTTTCGGTAAATATAATTCAATGGAGTTGCCTAATTCACGTATTTTCTGTATGTAATAAAATAGCTGAAATTTATTCAGGTTAACAATTTACGTTAGAACCTGATATCTGCGTTTTGTCATCAGTGTCAGCGCAGACACGGCATGTTTTTCCAAGCTATTAAACAAAGAAAATGAAAAGCTCGGGGAAGAAATTTTTGGAGCTACTCTAACAGTCACACTTTTTTGCAGACATTTCAGAGTTCCGACTTTCCTCGGCGCACGCTTCTCCGAGACCTTTTAGCACGGCGCTTTAATTAGGAATTAAGAAAATAGTAAGAATACTAATACACCATTCCCGCGCTACTGCCCTCAAAAAAGCTGCCAGGCATTTCACCTATTATAAAATTAATTACCATTAATGGAAAGTGGTCGGATTCCTAACTGATATTCAAAAAATGCTCTCTCTCCCTCTCCTGCCCCTTCGCGCTCGCCTTTTTTTCGACTTTATCAGCTGTTACATTAAACGCCGCGCGCTCGACGGCGGCTGCTGCGGGGAAACATTTTCTCATTGTAGCAGGAATGTCTCGAAATACTTTTCTAGATTAAATTCCCCCGCTGCCGCGCTGCCTCGCCGCCGCTCTAGCTGCGCCGAGGGAGATTTTGCGGGCGATGCGATTTCCGCGAGCGCGTTTACGTTTATTTAAAACTTAAATACGAATTATATGAGCAGCAGCGCCCGCGCATACTATATAGTATAACAGTAGTAGTAGTAGTACGGGGGGACGGCGCAGGTAGCTCGTTAAACGTATATATAGTTGCAAAATAAACGTAGCGAGTGACCGCGCGCGCTCGCCTCTTGAAATGAGTTAATTACGAGCTGCGCAAACAAATCGTCGCTCATGCGCGCGTGTATAAATTTCACAACTGCGCTCAACTGGATGGGGGGGATAATATTTTTGTAGATTAATTTGAATTTCCGCGTGTGCGTTAGTGTTTTCAGGACGAGAGCTATGGTATATAGCGGCAAAGTGATTTTGAACTCTAGTTTACACTGCGTCGTCGCGTCTGCCTATACGCGGATATCATTCACTACTGCTGTACTCTCTCGCACGCTTAATCAAATCATTTTATGTACATACGCGAAACGGAATTATTATTATTATTATTATTATTATCATGGAGCGTATATTACAGGTGACCGTTATGAGAAAGACGCGGGCGAGCAGCCTCCTCCGCAGCAGCAGTCGCGAATATTTCATTATAAGCGTGAACTCTCCACTCTCCGTCGTAACTCTTGAAAATTATGCCCAATAAAATGAACTACCGGCGCGCGCTCTCACGCGCTCGCGCGAGCGGCGGTAAAAAGAAAAGAATTCGCTCTGCACCCAGCGCGGCGCTCTCTCCAATAACGCGAAAATTGCCCGAGGGCCGTTCTATCTCTCTCTCGCTCTCTCTTTTTCTCTCTCTCTCGCAAGTATGTATAAAAACGAGAGCTGCGCGCGCGCATCGATGAAAAAGCATGAGAGAGAATTTTCTTTCTTTCTTCAATCGCGGAATCGATCAAGCCGCGATTAATCCGACGACAGCTGACGACGCTCTTTAGCGTGTACGTGTGTATATATACGGGCGCGCATATGCATATAATATAACGCCAGCACGACGGAGAACCTCGAAATTCTCCCGGCGTGAGCGTTTGCAGAGAGGGAAAAAGGATCGCGCGTGTTATATACGTATACCTGTTGCGAGTTTATCGACAGCGCGCAGCTGGCGTAGAGAGGAGAGGGAGAGCGTTTGCAAATTTGCCAAAGGATCTTTGGGGAAAAGGTCGCCCGCGGTATATGAGTTCTCTGTGTGTGTGTGTGGGGAAAGCCAGGAGTGCGGAGTATATATAGGGGAGGGAGGCGAATGAAAGGTTTCGGCCGGGAGCAGCGAGCTGTGTTTTACGCGGATATTAATTGTCGATAGTTGGAAGGGCTGTGTGCTGCTGCCGCTGCTGGTGGCTGCACGTGCGCGTAATCGGGGAAAAGTTTTGCGCGTGACTGCGGGCGGCGCTGAAGGTATAGCGAGAAAGTTTTTCCGGGGAATTCGAAGATGGCGATGAAATTTTCCAACCTCTTTGTCGGCTATTTCGCGCTATTTGTATCGGTACGCTCGCTATGAGTGAGTGTCGTTTCAAATTTTATAGTAATTAAAAATTAAGAATTGATCGGGTATAATCGAATTGTTTGGTTTGGCTATATTTTTTATCCTTATAATTTTTTTACTACTTTATTGAATTCAAATGCTCGCTCCGAATCGGATTTCCAATGAAAAAATTTCAAAATTACTCACTGGAATGCAATCAGTTTTGATCATTTTGCATTAAAATTCACGCTATTCGTGAAAAAATTCTTCTCCGCGGAATTCGAGAAATTATTAAAAAAAAATATGATAAAAAATGCGCTTATAAACGGATCGACTGCATGTTTTAATCTTGACGGTATATCATATTTATTCGATTAGTTCTTTTTTTTTTATAAAAATGAAAAATCGAATGTATAATCAAAACGGCCCCATTTTAATAAAACACTTTTTATTAATAATCAATAAACCAGAAATGCCAGTCTGCGCTCGACCCGAGGCGAATTTCCCAAGTAACGTTCCTCGAAATCTTTTCTATTATATATTTTAATCTTCCGCATTTAATTCATCCAACTTTTCAGATCTTTTAGAGAATCCCTAAGTTTGTTAGATCAAAGAGAGAAAAGGCAGCAATAAAAATAAAATATGATCCACTTACGCTAGAGCGAAATGAAAAATGTCATAATCCCTCTTCTACATATTTTGCAGGAGGTAGGAGAGGGGGATTAGCTTTTGATAATAAATAACATTCAACTAGTTAGAGTTAGCGCGGACTTTTTCTATTTTTTTTTATTTTTCTTCTTTTTTTTTTAAGCACCAAGATTTCATGCATTTTACTCTTTATCGTTGTATATGGGTGGAGAGATTCTGTTTACCGTGATGAAAGTAAAAAGTTAATCCTTGTAACGGATAATCCCTCAATGTATACGAGGCATGAAAGTACCCAACTTTCAGCTTTCCTCGCGTTCCGCTCTCTCTTTTTTTCCCTCTCCCTCCTTCGTTAATTAAAAATATTTCTTCTGTAAACTCGTATTATACCTGCTGCAATAGTCTTCATTAGGATTTTAATCGCCTTTTATTTAAAATTATGCGTCAAATTAGCGCAGTTCTCAAAAGTCGCTTGAAAGTCGCGCGTACTCAAGATTTTACAAGACTGGACGTTTCGCGTGCAAAAACTTTTGCACAAACAATGTACATAAATCTCCTTTATAATTATAACTAAAACTATTGTTTTTAATGACTAAAATAACAAAGAAATAAATATCTCCCACCGTGAATTCAATTGGGTATGATTTCTCAGTAAAGACGATAAGTCTCTTCCCGATGCATTTGTAAAGCCAGCAGAGTCAACAAACCCGGCGGGGTCGAAACTATGCCTCGCATCTATAGCGGTATTGCATAGGAATCCTTTATTGCCAACTACCAACGCGGAATCAAACCAACGCAGACAAATACTACTTGTAGTTAGGCCAAATGGAACGGAGCCGGAATTAGCCCGCAAAAGGATAATTTTCGACCGCAATGATGGTCATAATGGGTCGAAGCGCCAAATATTCTACAATAAAAATTCCCGGCGCGTTTATACAGAAACCAGTCGAGCAAACAAACCACGCTACCGACTTTTCCAAACAGCGATAATCCATATACCCATACTCCGACAACGAAATATCTCTCGAGAACTTACTGGCCGCATGTTTACCGCCTATATTATAAACACACGCAGCCGCAGCTAATTTTCCCCTTACGTTGCGCCATCGCAACATCCAACACACACAACTCTCCGCCTCCACCCACACACACACATGCTTCTACAGAAAACGCTTATCCTAGCGACCAGTCATCCGGCGCATTCGCACCGCGCAGGGCCGCGCGTACATTATGCGAAAAGAAGAATGCCCGGCGATAAATAAGGAAGCCACGCGGCGCGCGCGCGCGTTTACTCGCTCGTTTCGCTGCGTCCGCGGGCTGCAAATGAGACGCGCGAGAGCGCGAAAAATCGCCTTTCTCGCGCGAGAGAAATGCCCGCGAGTAACTCGCGGCGTTCCTCGCGCTCCGCTGCAGGTCCCTTCAATTTATCCCGCGGGCGCGGTTATCTCTCGCTCTCACCTCGCGCGCTTGCCTCAGAGATTTTATTAATTATCTCGCCCTCGCGCGCGTATTATACACGCGTCTGTCTCTTTTGTCGCTCGCGCCAGGTGTATTATATATACGTAAACGCGCGAGTGTAGGGCTCGAGAGCGACGAGTCGACGACA
This sequence comes from Torymus sinensis, assembly GCA_030522985.1. Classification (NCBI taxonomy): domain Eukaryota; kingdom Metazoa; phylum Arthropoda; class Insecta; order Hymenoptera; family Torymidae; genus Torymus; species Torymus sinensis. Next base: position 7,553 of record JAPYZP010005241.1, read on the forward strand.
CCTTCATCAACAGGTTCTCTCACTCTCTATCTGCTCGGCAAAGGCAAGCGCCGCGTCGAGAAACGAGAGAGAGAGAGAGAGACACGCATCGATGAGCGGGCCGGGACGCTCGCGGGCACGGATCGCTTTACCGGCGAGAGAGAGAGAGGAACGGTTTCAAAGTGCAAAGGAAGATAGGGGATTTGTTTTCAGGATTGTGCTGGGGGGTATTGCGGTTGCATATTGAGTGCTTTTTTCGCGCATGGTGAATGTTTAGTAGATTTTTTCTTTTTAAGGAGGTTATCGGGGATCGAAGAAAGTTGCGAAAGGGAAAAATATTCGCTCGCTGGCTGGCGCGCTTATCGCGAAATCGACTGCCGGGAAAAATATACCGGGCTATCAATTTCAATCGGCGCGGAGAGATAAGAGAAACGACGACAAGCTGTCACTTTCGAGGAACCGCGGCGGGATTCTCTATCGGCCGCGCGCGGCTCGACTTTTATTTCCGCACGAATTTACAACGCTGGCGCGTGCGGCGGTGGGTAAAATTTTTCAAAACTGAACGAGAAGAAAGGATCCGCGACTGAAAACTATCGCAAATACGTCGCTCGTAGAGATCACCGATCCGTTTGTTTATTATCACTGCACGCGTGCGCACATTCCCACATCCATTATATACTATAAAATAATCAAACTGCACTTACCGAAACTGCCACTATAATGTCTCTCCGCCTCCTGCTTCGTACTGCACGCGCACTATCTCCTCCGGTCTTCTGTCCACTCCTTCACCTCTCTTTCTCTATCTATTAGTCCCTCTCCAAACCAGTCTCTCCATCAAAACCCCGAGAAAGCAAAAACAAAAACCGAAGCAACCACCAGCGCAGCCTCCAATCTCAAAGGTGTTCACCGCGAGAGCCGTAGCGGGCGGGCGCGCGAACAGCACACGAGGAGCAGCAGCAGCGACTCGTCGTCGTCGGCGGCTTCGCTCTGCGGGGGTGTCGCGGTGCGACTGTAGCGCGGCCGCGCGGAGCACACACAATCGGCTCGGCGGGCTGGCGAGCGCGCGCGCGCGGTCTCGCGCCGTCTTTGTCGTCGTCGCGTCCTCGTCCTAGAGCAGCGCGCGCGCTCCCGGCAGAATATAACCGGCGACGCGTGCGAGCGCCACGCTGCTGCTCTGCTGCGCGCCCTCCCTACTCCTGGTGCGAGCGTAGTGGGGGGTTGGTTCTGTGCTGTGCTGCTGCTGCTGCTGTGCGCAGTCGGCTTTGAGAGTCCTGCGCGCGTGTAAGCGGGTGGAAGGAGGATGCCGAACGCGTGCGAGGGATGGGGGTATAAGGATATAGGTATGGGGGAGAGAGAGAGCGGGCTTTTTACATTTATTCTTTTCGATCGACTTCGCGAGTGATATACTCGCGCGGGGCGCGGAGGAGGTGGAGGTGCATAAGGTGGGGAGAGAAGAGCGATTGTTTATTGATAAGGGGCCGCGCAAGTGCGCACTGTAAGGTGGAAATTCTGGTCTTTTTTTTCGTTTATTGGTGTGGGAATTTTCGTTGTGTTTACGGTACGACGCATATGGAAAATGTGGTATTTGTTTTATAGTTGTTGGGTTATATATGCGTTTGACTTTTACTTTGGTACGTTTATTGGTGTTTTATAAGTTAGGATGAAAATAAATTTAGCAGAATTACATTTTTTGTTGCGTTGCAAGCAGATACGTCTAAAAGTGTTATCTGACCAAACTTTACAACTTATTTAATTTTTGTCGGTAACTTTCTATATTCTCCATATGATGTATATCACACTACATATAATCTATACACTGGAATTATTTTATTTCTATATATTATAAATTTTTATCCCGACCCGGCCGCTTCATTTTTCACACCAATCAAACTCCAGACGCTCCAGCGATTTCTTAAAAACCCTTAGCCCCTCTTTCTCTCGAAATAACAACCGGAACCGCGGAGCTCCGTCTCTATATACACAGAAAAGTATAAGCAAAATAAAAATGCATAAAATGCCTCTCCTCCCTCGCCTTTATATACCTCTCCTTTACGCTGGCGGGGGGGAAATAGAGGAGTGGGAAGCTATATCATCCTCTCGCGCGCTTTTTACATTTATTCTTTTCGCGATCGACTCCGGAAAGGAATAGACCGAGGGGGGCGCGCGCGTGCTTTCATCGATATCGCGGCGCATCTTGGCGAGTTTTTCATTTTATTTCCTCGCCGCAGCGCGATTGTCTCGCTCGTGGCCCGCAGCGGAATATCAAGCGACGACGACGCCGCCGCACCGCGCGCAGCTTCGCGGATAAATGAAGGGGGGCCGCCGACTGGCTGCGCCCACGATTCGATTGTTTCCCGTATACCCCTTTTTCGGTGCGATGGCGACAGGGGGGGTCTATGCTATATTGTACGCGCGAAGGGCTTCTTCTTCTCGCGACTTTTAAACGTTTCTTTCGTCTCGCTTTGTACGCTCTGTTTGAAAGGTCCTCGAGTGGAATATTGCGCGCCGAGAAGGTTTCGCGCTCTTTCGTTTCTGTGGTTTTCAGGCGCGGGCTGTGGTAGGGGGATGGTTTTGTTTATTATATTTTAATGGAAAAAGTTGCGTGAAAGAGAGACGTATTTAAACTGTGTGGGCGTTCCAGACACTTCTGTAAAGCTGCTCCTTTATACGTATACTCATTAGCAGGAGTGAAACGGTTAACAATAGCTTCGAATATATCGTTAAAGAAAAAATGGTTCAAAGAAAGCATATTACAATACTTCAGTTCACACTTTCGCCCTCGCGGCGGCGAAACGCACCTGCTCGCAGGCGCTAGCGTACGTTTTCACGCAGAACGAGGAACGGCAGTTCCGCGCTGGCTGCGCGCTTCGTAAATTCAACTTGACGATCGCTCATCGACTGACACTTTTTAAGCGTATGCGCCAGCCCAGCCAGACCGCCCGCACACGCGCGCTACATGATTGACGCAAAGTGACGCCGGCATCAATCAATTACGGCCTTTTCCCTTCTCTCTCTCACTCTCTCCACCTCACCCCCTCGGCCGCCCTTCTATCTCTCCCATTTTCTCTCTCTCGACCTACTCTTTTTCCGGCCTCGGTGATTCTATTCCTCGCGCAAGCGCGCGTTGTGGTTCGTAATATTGAATGTGGGAATTCTGTTGTTTTGAAATGAGGGATAAAGGTGTTTTTATGTAGGATGTATACGTTGTCAGAGGTAAAATAACGAATTGTTTCTGTTATTTATCATTATTTCGAAATCTGGATATGAATTTTAGTAAAGATTGCAGAACCAAATCAATTTGCCAAACAAATATACATCCCCAATTCCAAAGAAATTTTTGCTCATCCCCACCTATCTACAAACTACATATCAACCGTTCCCGCATCCTCGAAAATCCACACAACCACCGTCCGCAAACATATATTCAGCTCACCCACTAACCCCACTACCGCACGCTATGCAGTGCGTCCAAGGTCCTTCCAAATATATACGTATATAGCCGCTCTGCAACAACGCTCATACTTAAACAATCGCTCCGCTTTAACGAGACGTCGTCGCAGCGACTGAAATTTATCTTCTCTCGCATTTTCCGTATACTCCTAGCTTCTGCTCCTCCTCAAGACTTTCGCCTCCCGCACGGCTTTTAGCGCGCTTTTATTTCTTCGCGCGCGCGCGCAAAAAAAAAATAACATCCTCGAGCTTTTGACGCGTCGCGAGCGCGGAGAGAAAAAATATTATATATATATACGTATAAGACGGTCGCAGCAGCTGCCTGCAGTGCAGCGAGAGAAAATGTCTCTCTAAACGCGCCTGCAATTGTGTGTTTCGCGCGAGGAGGTCGGTCTATGCCTACTGCTTTCTCTCTCTCTCCCTCTCGGCCGTTCTAGAAAAAGATGACGCATTTCGCAAATCGTCGCCGTAGCGTTTCGGCTATTATTGAGCAATGTAGGCCGACACACGTGGCGCAGTGCGTTTTATCGGGTGAAGATCTTGCGCGCGAGGATGCGTCGTCGTCCCTCGAGTGTCCGCCTGGAAATTAGGGCGACCCGAGCTGTTAAGGTTTGCTGGAAATTTTTCAGCGGCTGGTTGATGAGAGTTAAATTTATCTTGCTTGTTTAAAAAAAATAAAAACGTTACAGCCCCGACTATATACACGTGCTTTAATAAAACGTAAATTTCGATAGAGGTTGAAATTTACTTCATGTTTTTTTTTTCATCATAACGTTGATTAATGGGAGATATATACTCGCGCGACGAGTACGCGATTGGAATAAATTTTTATTACAATTTAACATGTTCATTACGGATCGGATGATGTATACGAATATAAAAGTATGACGTTAATATAGATATCTTGTACACGTGATGTAGCATTTCATCGCAACGCGCGTTCACCTTTCAACTCGCTAAATATAAATTTATTTTCCACGTGGCATTATTACATTTATAGGAAATAAATAAGCCGTTAGAATAACTTTAGGTTTTCAACACTCGCGCCAACTTCCCCTTGACAACGTGTATAGCATATACGCGCGTATATAATGCGATTTCGTCGTCAACGACGTTTCCCTGGAAACCTCGAAAGCCCTGTATTACAGAAGTGCATCGCGGATGCACAATCCAAAATTAATTGACAACTTCAGATGTTCACTCTTCAGCAAACAAACAACTCACTTTGCCGCGTGAATACATATATACACACGGACGCATTTGCAAACGGAATCTCCTCTGTACACGTGCAGCCGGGTACGCGTAGTCATTCGGAACGCAAAATTTTCAATTCCCCCTACTGGCGCGCGAGTATCTTTTTTCTCTCTCTCTCTTTCTATGTACGCGCGAATGGGGCTAAGAAAGGAAGTAGAGAGGACAGGATAGTGGGGAAGGAAAGAATAGAAGGATCTTAGACGACATATATATTCCACTCGCGGGGGCGGGCGGGTGAGCGAAGGGGTAGGTATATGTCTATATATCCATCGGCTCGGCCTCGAATTGTTTGCCAATATCCAGTGAAAATTGAGACGGGGTCGCGAGGCCGAGAGATGTGTTTCAGCAGCAGTAGCAACGGCGGCGGGGGCGACGCTAAGTGAATGAAGAGGTAGGAGTCGATGACTTCGTTCTCTCCCTCTCTCTCTCTCTCTGTCTCGCGCCCCGGATAAAACAAATACCCGGTTTCCTTCGGAACGGGGGAGGCTGAAAGGGAAGGAAGCCGAGGTGTCGGAGAACTTCCCTTCGCGCTACGAGATTACTTAAGAGAGCGGCCCTGCCCTCTGCCGCCTGTCGTTTGCTCCCCTTCTGAAACTTCCTTTCTCTTTCTTGCCGGCGCGGATAGGTCTCGTTAAAAAGCGAAAAACTCCCAGGTGCGACTGTGGAATATAGCACATGTAGCTTTTTCCCCTTCCCCTCTCTCTCTCTCTCTCTACTTACTATCTCACCCCTCGCGGTAACGCGCGCGAAAATGCTATCAGCGGTAATTGGGTTCGCGCGGTTTCCACTCCACGTACGCGCGCGCCGTTGCGGCCGAGAGGCTTGAAAGGCTCGCGAGAGAGTCGGCGATAAAGAATTTTTCGACGTCGAAGAAATATAATAACGCGAAGAGGCGGGGAGGGTGAGGAAATCGCTTAAGGGGCCAATGGTAGGCGGGAGTGGCATTTTTTTTTTGGTTCTGCGACGGCTGAGTAGTGGCTGTCGTCTTTGTTCTTAATAAAGAGAGGAAGGATTGAGGAAATCTCGTTTTGGTATTTGCGTTTGATCGGTGAGGTATATGCCCAGGAAGAAATGAAAGTAAAAAGGAGATTGCACCACTTTTCATGTGTCTCGAGTAAATATTGGTGGTTCTGTGAGAATATTTCTCGATTTTGTTTGAGATACCTATATATATATGGCGAACATGTATTTTCGTGATTTTTATTTTATTGATTACTGAGGATAAAATAAAAAGTCTGATATTCGTCAATGTATTATGTCAATAATTCATTTATGAGTACTGTGTGCTGGGAATAATTTTGTTTAAATCCTTTGGTATTTATATGCATACAATATATTCGTAATAAAATTTCTAAACTAACATAATAAAGTTAAAAATTTTTAAAATATAATCTTTCCTGGAAAAACGTCACTAATAATTAACGAAATTTAAAATTTTTGACTTCTTCCGAGTTGCGTTTTGAATTTATTTATTTACTTATCTCCTTTTTTGTAACAAAATAGAATTTTCAACGCAAATGCACGCTGTACGATATGTACAGAACAAAATAATTGTTACGAAAATACTACGATTCCCAAAATCCATCCCAATCAGCAAAAAAACCAAGTAAAACTTCCATTCCAAAACAAAAAAAAAGGAATCAATCAACCCACTTCACCGCATTTTTCGCGCAACCACGTTCGCTCCACTGTCTTACATTCGCTCGTTCTACCTCCGCACTGCTGCCACCCTCGCGGGTGCGGCGCGCAAGTTCAAAGCCACAAGTGCGGGGCGCGCGCGCGTCAAAGTAACGAGCCGACAGCGCGCCATTGGCCGATTGCCCGTAGAGAGAGATAGAGCTCCCGCGGCAATGGCCAAGTTTAATATTACTATCGGAATACTATAGCTACCTCGTCGCGTTCTCTCGTCTCCTCCCCCCTGCCCCCCCCCAAAGATACATCCGAGCTGCGGTTCATATATGCGGAAACTTACCGGCGTATAGAGAGGATCGGGTTTCATATACAGACGCCGTGAGGTATATATACGCGCGAGAGAGCGCTTCACAATAAGTAAATGGATCTTTTAGTGCTACGAGTATAGCGGTTGCGAGTATTGCGCGTTCTGTGTATGGCGTATTGTGTGCGCGAGGGTAAGGGGGGGAGGGTTGCGGTTGGCTTTTAGGGTTGACTTGCTGTTTTTCTTG
>JAPYZP010005242.1:0-17579 GCA_030522985.1 Torymus sinensis
CATTCAAACAATTAACCGACGAATCTCTATTCACGCAAACCGATCCGCCGATTATTCCCCGCAATCGTCCACATTTTCCTCCTCGGCAAATAGACCCAATAAATCCTCTCTCTCTCTCGCACGCGCTCGGCCTACAAACGCGCATCGCCGTCGTCATTTCCATTGTCTCCTATTATATACACGTACGCTCATAGCGCGAAAGATTTTCCCGCAACTGCAGAGTTCTACGTAAGCTCACTTACGCTCGCGCGTACTTCGACACCCCGACTGACGTCACGCTTGCGATCGTTGCTTTGACTGCGCGTATATGTTTTATCACCACCGCGTGCGGACTTCAATGGTATCGCGTGTCACAGTTTTAGCGGCCGCGCGTGCGCGGTCAGCAGCAGGGAAGTCCCCTCTGTGTGTATATACAATAAAAATTCTAAACGAGCGCGCGAGAGATAAGGAAAGTGTATAATAATAGCGTGTAAGCGGAATTCGGGTTACCTGGTAAGGCGGATTATGCGCAGCCTCATCGAGATATAATATCGACGAGGCGATGGTCGTTCGCTGGTTTCTCGATTGTCGCCTGCTGATGTCTGCGATGTGATGTCGCCCGATGGTCGAGATCAGCGAGATGAGGAAAAGAAGCGCCTCGTCGCCGCCGCCGCGTTTTAGAATGATTTATCGTGGCGGGTAGCCGTTGGGAGCTATGATTGCCTTTGCATTTTTAACTTTTCTGCGTTCTCGGTATATTGTAATAGCGCGATTTTGAATGGTTTGTAATTTGCGACGGGCAGGAAAAAAATAAAGAAGAAGAAGAAGAGGCACCGATGACTGCGTCTTTTTGCTGGAATCGAGCGAAAAACTACTGTGCGAAACAAAGGAAAGTCGAGGCAGATTTCAACGATTTGTTTTGTGGAACCTCTCGTTGAAATAAGGTGATGTGTTCAGGTAACACGTGTCAAAGTGTTACCCGAATTATTCATTTAAAACATCAATGATTTAGCGCAATGCTGAATAACCGGCGACACCAAAACAATGTATGTACACGTGGCTATAACAATGTAGCGTACCCGAAATTGCCCGGTTGTAAAAACACTCGACTTTTCCTTACCTCACGCGCACACACGACTCTCGTAGTAATACAATATTATCGCAATTATACGGCGGGGAAATCCGGCGAAACCAGGATTGTTCTCGCCCGAAAAGCAACCGCGCGCGCGCGCGCGAAAGTTTAATATGTATAGAAGTACATGTAAAAATACGCATGCAGACGCAGACTACATTTTTGCCGGTTCGGTCGAAAGCCCGCAAAGTCCTTTCGCACCGATTACTATGTACATGTAGCCGCGCAATAGGCAGGCGTAGGACTAGCCCTAAATACCAGTCGGCTCTGACATATCGCACACCTAATATTGTTGGCCTTTGGAATGCAAAATATTTACATTATCTCGCGTGCTTCACACATACTCTTGATCTCGTTAGCGCCAAGGGTAGCGCGATTATCTCTCGAGTATTTTGTTGTCGTGTAGCGAACGAAGCGATCTGCGGTCCGGATTATTCTCTCCGTCGTCCTATGCGCCTGCGGCGGACGCGCGCATTTATATATACGCGCGATCGGTATTATAAGGTAAAAGACACACGCGCGCCTCGAAAGTGGAAAAGTTTGGAAAAACACCTATACATTGCCAGAGTGTTGTATACACAGTGTTGCGCACGCGCGCAAGTATCAGCTCTCCTCTCGCGCAGCTCTTATCATTGTAAATATACACGAGCCGCGCCGCGGGTAGGTTAACTCGCGCTCAATGCCTCTCAGTGATATTATTGCCGATGCGGACGCTCTTGCGAAAGGTACGAATTTTGCGCCTGGCGAATCAAAGGAAGTTTTATACGTTCGCGCGTATATGGGTGAATCGAACAGCTGTTAAAACGGTATGCGCGGCCTCACTTGTCTTAGTAACAGGTGATGTGCGCGCGGTTCGAGATGTTTAGCCACGAATTTCAGCGTTGTACTTATTTTGAATATAGGTATATCGATGTCTATTTTATTGCGTGTGCTTCCGTCACAATAAGTGTATGGTGTATAACTTTTGTTATCGTTATGGAATATGTTTTGTTTTTTAGGATATCGGTGCGGAGGAATGGCGATGTATCAGAGTAAAATAACGACAATGAAAACAACACAGCTGGAATAATAAATCGCGGCGGTATACAAGGAATGTTTGTATTGAATGTATGATACTTCTTGTTTGTACTTAGCGTTCTTCCCCGGTTTTTCTATATTATAAATACGATTCATAGTAAATGATTGAGGGTTACACGGATAAAGAAAAAAATAATTACTTGGATCGCAAACATTACGAAAACCTTAACATTATTTTTTATATTAATATTGGAAGCGGAATTGATTTAACCTTCGCTAAAAGCAAATATAACCTTTATCACTTTGACATTTCAAGATTTACAATATGTATAATCTTTCGAGAAATAATTATTTTAACGTTAACGAGCCATCACATCTTCCCAAATTTATGTATATTCGAGATCTAATTTGCGTATCATTTATTTCTCTTGTACGATACTTTCATGTCCAGCTGCAAGAATCTCTGTCGTATACAAAATATCTCTATTATAAGTAACGTTATATACGCCATGCACAAACGCACTATGCAAATAATAAATTTCATTCGTAATAATCCGCAACAACTGCAATATTCTTACGATCTCTCAAACAGTGACTAAGCACCGATCGTATAAGAATCATCTGGTTCTCTCGTTTTATAGTGCAGTCCTGCAGCATATCGCTCTATTTAACCGCGGATTATTCGCAAAACTGAATATAAAATTCCTTTCGCCGCGTGCGCTCGTGATTTATCATTCACCGTCGTCACAGCGTCGCGGTATCAATGACTTCGGCCACGTAACATCATCAATCACTGATAACACGCGCCTAATATTTGCCATTCTAAACTGATTTTCTTCCATCGGAGATGGAGAGCCTAAGCAACGAAAAACGTGCCGCCGCACATAACAATCGATCACAAAAAAAAATCGGCTGTGATGTTTTCTCGAGAATTCCACACGTGTATTATGGCGCGCAGGCAGCCGTCGATGGCGTTGTTAGCCGTGGAAATCACGACGCGCTCACGACGTATTCGCGTTGACGTCAATACTTATAAGATTCGCACGGGGCGCGCGAGCAGAGACAGCGAGATATAATTCGTTTTACAACCAGCGACTAAGCCCGGTAGTAAACCGAGAGAGCGAGCGAGAGAAGCAGATGCAACCGGCAGTCATCGGAAATTTTTATCGACGCCATAGACGCGCGCGATAGCGATATATATACTTTCGCGGTTCTAATGCCGTCGCGCGCGGAAGCTGACGACGCGATGTGTATATATGATCGATCGTGTGAGAAGGAGAGAGAGAGAGAGATATGCAAAAAAAAATCAAGGTTCGTTATCGGTTGATCGCTATCGGACAATTCCGATCGTCGTGCCTGCGCGTAAGAGTACGTGTAATAACTAGCTACTGCGATCGCGAATTTATCACGTGCCTGTGATTGATCGCGCCTCGTTTTTAACCGATTTGACGTTTTTAATTGAGCTATCGCAAGGATGATTTGTTTTTTTTTACCAAAGATGCAACTTCGCGATTGCAATTGGGCGCGCGATAAAGTTGCAGATACCTTATACTACTGTTAATTATTGTATTATGTGACGTCACTTTCTCACGCGTATAGTATGTGATGTGCGCACGACGATCATGAGCATCATCTTCTTAGTCAGACTTTTATTAGAATCTCCTTTGCTTCGGGGAACAGTGAGCGACGATTTTTGCGCTTCCGAAGAAGACCGTACGTATTATACCTATATATACATACAGCGCGTATAGAGTTAATTTTCGCGAGCTAATTGTTATGCTATGAGCTCGAATTATCTCGGCGCATCGTTTCCTTGTACAATCTGCACACGACATCGACTTAGATCCGCGCAGATATGGATTGATATTTAAAATTCACGTGGTAATGAGTTCGGCGACCCGCTGATATTTCTTAGCCGCAAAATTCGTTGCGTGATCCACGTTCTCGTTTTTTTTTCTTTTTTTTTTACAACCGCGCGTAAAATTAAAAGGAAAAAGAAACTCTAATCTTATTATTTATCACTGCTGAAAGCTCGCGAGCAGAAAATTACACGTGTAGTTTTTAAACGTACGTGCTTAATGGGCGAAGATTACATCGCTGATAGCTAATAATTAGAGTAATACATCATACGGAAGCGGAATAAAGAAATGTGTAATGAGAGCGCGCGCGGGTCTCTTTTATCGTATAATATATTGTGATACGTTTTTACGCTCGCCGAGTATAATGGCTTGCGCAGCAGGAAATTAAGTGTTTTTACAAACATCGAGCAGCATTATCAATTAGATTTTCGCATTTCTAGCTTATTAGTCACGGCGCAACCGAATGAGTTCGATGAAATTTGAGATAGTGCGGTGCAGTGGCTCTTATCGCGCTCGCGCGCGCACCGCAGAAGCGCTCTGGATTCTTGGGAAATGCATTGTGTGTTTACCGTTTGTTAGAAAGGATGATAAAGCTCTCGTAAATCAGCAATAATCTAATAAACTTCTGAGATGTAGGCGATTGTAAAATGTTAATGACGAAGCTCGACTGCTCAGTAACAGTTTCAAATGATTTTCTACTTTTGTATGTATACACGAAGAAAGTGTATTTTATTATCTTGCTGGTTTCTCCGTCGTACGAAGGGGAGACGCTCACGCTGTGTGTGAAACACTTTCGCATTCTTGTGAAATTATTAAAGTAATTATTCAGGGAATCTTCTTTGGATCCGAAAACGCCGTCTCTGTGCTCGAACAAAACTCGTGTGTATATAGCAGAATTCTTGATAGCTTGATTACTAATTCAGTCTTTTTCTTTTTTTTTTTAAGTATAAATAGAACGTTATTCTGCGAATTATTGTTATTTCTTTATTTATTTGTGTATTACAGTCAATGAAACGATAAGAAAATTACATATCTAAAGAATGTCGTTTATCTGAGAACAAAAGTGTTATTATTATGTAACAATAAATCTGTTTCAATAAAAATAAATGCGTACGAAGTTTTCTAATTTTATCTACCTGTTCCAGATAAATTTTCCATAATAAAGTACCATCATAGAATTTATAGAATTCATATAAAAATCTACTAGAAAAAGCAATGTCAAAGATTAAAAAAAAAATACACAGATTAAAAAGAAAAACACCCAACGAACAAAAAGCAAAAGAGGACAGAATAAATAACGACGCACAACTTCAATATTATCATTTTATTTCTCTTTGTCAGTATAGATCTTCGTCATACAAATGCTCGTCTCTCGCGGCGAGGTAAGTATAGCAGCGCCCCACTCTTTTTCATTCTCGCGCGAATCCATCGTGCGCATTATTAATTATAATCCCACGACGCTTTACAATGATGCGAGCGCGCTGCCGCGGCCTTTTATAATATCTCCAGTAATGACAATAATAATAATAATAATAATAATAATAATAATAATAATAGTAATAATAATAATGACAATAGTCTCGTTCACGCGGCTCACCGCCGAAGACGTTCGGGGCTCTTCTCAACAACGTAATTATTGTACCAAAGAGAATTCACGAAACATTTTCGAAGGGGGCGTCTCTCGGTCCATCTTCTCTGTGGAGATACATAAGGTTATGTGGTTTTTTTCTCTGTTTCCTTTTTTTCTTAATTAGAAACTTCGAGGTGTCTGGCAGAATAAAATATCGCGCGCTCTTCTGCGCCGCGCTCGCGCCAACGAACAATAATAATAATAATAATTATCGACAATTACAAGGGGGGCCTTAATTTTATAAATATACTTATCAATTAATTTTGATTCTCAAGATTTTTGATTTTTTGCTCCTTAAGTCCTATCTCTCATAAGTGTTTTTTTTTCCTCGTTCAAGTCATTCGCGCTTTTTGTATATTACCAAAAATGTTAGTTACTTTTATATATTATATATGTTTCGGTGGAGTATGAAATTCTCAGTTGCTCAGAAAAATATCAACGGTCGTATATATGTATAATTGGCATGGGACAAATTTTCGTTCGCGGTGTGTGCTACAAAATCGCTGATTGCACTTGCTCCAGTTTCGTCTGACTATCTATTATTTATAATAATTTACTCTCTTTGTCATTTTTTTTTCCTTCTTCCTTACTCATCTTTATAAGTGTCAAATATATATATAATATATAATATACGCAGAGATGCACTCGCATCGGGCGCGCATAAAATATCGCAATCATCTTTCGCAGCTCTTAAAAGTATATCAGAAATTAAACACTTAGGTACAATTCGAGCATCGTGTATAACATTCATCGATAAATTCTTATAATATATACGCAAGAATATCCATTAGTTTGAAAGCATTTTATTAGGAACATTCGATTCTCTCTCTTTTTGTTTCTCTCATATTTCGATAAATAAATTCTCGTGCTCTTGCAGTTCAGTTCGCTTTGGCCACGTATATAAGTTTTTTTTATCATTTATTTTACTTTTTAATAAATCGCTTGTACGAAAAAAGTCTTCCCTCCGCTTTTTAAAAGTTTATCTCCCTTTTCGTTTGTCTCTTTAGAATGTGTCTGTATATATGTGTGTACTCTGCACGTCCATTTCGAGTATTGGGTTTTTTTTTTGTTCGGTAAAAAATGTATATTTTGTTTTCACTTTATCTTCGTTTTATGATTCTGATTGCATGCAACAGCGGTAAAATATCATATATAATTTGTGTGTATATATATATACTTTTTACTTTTGATTCATTCCCATTATGTACATTACACAAACGTGATTTACGTATTCATGTTTTTTTGTATGTTTTACTCACCAATATTATATATAAATACGGCTAAGACTTAGACGATAATTCGCTATCGACAATATAATAAATCACCGACATTTTTGTGTTCTTCTTCTTTTTTTTTATTTCTTAAACTCACCTCCCACCGTGTTGTACTTAGGTTATTCACTTTGTGAAGTTCCGGCCAACTCTCGCGCGGGCGCGCTGGCGCAATTTTACATAAAATGACCCTGAATAACGCGCAGTTGCCACCTTTTTTCCCTTTTATTCATTTTGTTTACCTCTTTCATTTCTTTATCGAAATTTCTACTTAAATTCAATAACTTGTGTATTATCATAAATATTATTTTTGCCTTACGTAACCCACCCGAGCGACTGTTCGCGCTCTCCTCGTCCTCGTTGTCGTCGTCGTCATCGTTTCCCCCGTTTTTTAAAATTTTCTTTTACATAATATCTTTTAGCTTTATCCTTATACTAATTTTGATTTGTGCTTCCTTACAATGTACACTTCTTACATAAAATAGTCACTTACTATAAATTACCAATACAGCGACTGCACCTCTAAAAATCTCATCCCCCTTCCCCCCACACTCCTCTACCCACCCTTACAGCGCTAAATTGTCATGTTTCTCGTATTTTCATAATAATATAATATAATACGGTCACTTGTGCGCGTACAAACAAACGCGTCGCGCGCGAATGCTTAGCTCCGTATTATCGTTTTTAAACAAGTTTTCACTATGCACGTTTTTAATTCGTCATTTATTGTACAAACACTGAGCTTTGGTCCGGTTTCGTTTTTTTTCCTCTTCCCTCTACTTTGTTATACTTTGTTCTTCGATAAAACTATATGTATATGTTACGTTTTCTGTTTCGTCGCGCTACCTCGATTATATCTGAGATAATTGCCTCGTGGGGTGGCCTATATCGAAAAAAACAGAGAATAGAAGAAAAGAAAGATAATAATACGGAACTACGACAATATATATGTATATAACTAGCATTTACGTATCTTTTACACGTTTAATAGGAACTTTGTGGTTTTGGCAATGCCGCACAAAAGGCATCGCCGCGCAGGCTTCGCTCACTCTCTATATATGTATGTGTGTATAATAATGCGCCTCCAAACAAGTGAAAGCAAAATATATGGTATAGACATATATGGTAAAAATGAAAAATATACGTAATCCAAAACCCAAATGTTTCCTCCTCGCGCGTGTCGCTTTGTCTCGCTCTCTCCTTCTTTTTCTCCCTGACAAATGAAAAGGAGCGCGCAGTCGCGCGACATCTGTTTATTCATCCCAGCGTATACACGAAATTTCAGCTTTTTTCGCCCATTTTAAAGTTGCACACACACACACCCCATGGCGGTAACGTAAAGCGTGTCGAAGAAAAAAAAAGGCAACACGAAAATAGAAATAGAGGAACGAAATCCGTTTTTACCCTTCCGCGCGAGCGACTAATTTCACGTGCGCGCACGCGCGCCATACACAGTGTTTACGCCTGTTTTTACGTTTCTATGTACGCGAGACCCCCAGAGACTTTTTCCCAATGTAATTTCCTTTTCTCGCGGCCATCTGTCGCCGCCTCACAATCGGCCGCTCGCTTGTATAATAAGGGATTTCCAAAATATTGTGTAAATCCGCCGCTCCACGCGCGCGCGCGATGATTGAACGGGAGAATGAGAGAAAGAAGGAAGGGAGCAGAGTGGGGGGCAGGGCGAGAGAGAGAGAAGGAAGGAGCAGATCGATGGAGGCTCTAGGCGGGCAGCTGAAAAATTTTTGGGGTGAAATCCGGCGAAAGCGAAAAGCGAAGTTAGGGGACGCGCTATAGGCGAGTGCGCTTACACTCTCTATGTTCGTGAACTCTTTCCCCCCTTTCGCAGCAGCCGGTCAATCGCTGGATAAATAAAGGGTTGCGTATTGGGAGAGAATTTCAACTTTTTCCGAGGATAAATTCACCGTTCGTTTTTTTTTTGGGCCTTTCTTTACAATTTCTACTGCTACACTCTCCCCCTCCCAGTTGCGTATTCGTTTTACAGCGCGCGAATGACGCGGCGTTTACAAAAAACACGGAAAGCGTGAAAAGGGTGCGGATAGGGTTGAAGGCCCCTAACTCATCTAAGGGAGCGGCGATTACGCGTTACATCATCGACACGCGCGCGATGCGTAGATCGACGAAATTTTTATGTGAAATTACGGGAAAAAAGGGAGAGGAGCGTGTCGAAAAGTCGGCGGGCCATTGTTCTTAAAATAATAAAACGCGAAACTGCGCGGCGATGGCCGCCGACACACGTCTTCATAAGGGCGATTTCGTTAAATGCCGGAAGGGGCGAGCGAACAAGCGCGCTTGTAATTTCCGAGGGGCAGCGCCGCGCTCTATCCAGCTTTCCTCGTGAAGGGGGCAGGGACCGATAAAATTATTACGAGAGATGAAATTTCCAAGTTGTAGGAGGAGTAGGAGGAGGGGGTGGGGTGGAGAGGAGAGGCAGAGGGAGTGAAAAGACCTTGATAATTGCGAGGTCTCTACTTCCTCGTGGCGCGAGTGAGAAAGAAAGCGCGCTGAAGCAACTGAGAGAGAGAGAGAGAGAGAGAGAGAGAGAGAGAGAGAAAGAGAGAGAGAGAGAGAGCGAGAGAGAGAGAGAGAGAGAGAGAGAGAGAGAGAGAGAGAGAGAGAGAGAGAGAGAGAGCGGTCAGATCGGGGGGTTGCGAGAGTTTCCTCGATGGCCACTTTTTGTGCGAGAAAGTGGGAGACTGCGTATGTGTGTGCGTGTGCGGGGGGTGGGGGCGGAGAGAAGGATGAGGAAGTTTTAGACTTCGTGTGGCTGGGGAAATAATGTTTTTTCGAGAGGTATTTTTGCGTTTCTATATATTTTTTTATGTAGAGAATTTTGGTAAAGTGCCTTTTTTCTATGAATTTCAGAAAATTTAAATTAGATTGAATTTGTTGCGTGGCGAGTATTGTGACAATATTGCAACATTACTTTGATAGCATTATTACAACATTGCAACATTACTTTGATAGCACTATTACAACATTGCAACATTACTTTGATAGCACTATTGCAACATTGCAACATTACTTTGATAGCACTATTACAACATTACTTTGATAGCACTATTGCAACATTGCAACATTACTTTGATAGCACTATTACAACATTGCAACATCACTATATATAAATAGTATTATTTTAATAAATTCGTAAAAAATATCCAAATTCCGTAAAACACTTTCGGTTAAATCATCGTAAATCAATGATACAGAATTTACCCCATACCATTCGTAACCAAATTCAATCTCAATCTGTTATACCGTTCCCCAACTCTAATGCACTCAATTATTGAGCGACCACATAAAAAACTCGGCAACGCGAGCAAAAATACCGATGATGAAGTAATTACAGACCTCCTCTCTCTCTTCGCGCAACCTACCATCTATCGTCCACCCTCGCGCAAATACTAACGAGCTATGCGTAGACACGGGGCATAGAAAAGTGTCGTCTAGTCGAGGGTGTGTGTGTCTGTATATATACGTACGCTCATCGTCGTCGTCGGCCCTCGCTCTCGCGCGATCTGTCGCGCCCCCGTCGATACAATAAATATCCCCGGCGGTCGTTCTCAAGGAAGGAATGTGTCACGTGACGAGAGAGAGTCTCCGCCGCGTCGCTGATGACGCCGATCGATCGCCCGCCCCCCCCCTCAAGACAAATAAGTCCGGCATTTTTAATTCACTTATGTTATACGCGCGGCGATCGTGTGTATATATAGGTATTATAGGTGTGAGTGCGAGGGTGAGATATCGGGAAGGACGCGTCGCTGGGAATTTGAATACGTTGTGTGCTTAGGGTTGATGGTTGACGTCGATTTATGATGCCTGTGCGGCTAGTTTTAATTGGATAAATGTAGAATCGAAGGACGAACTTTTCCGCAGACTTGAAACCGCGCCAGGGTTCGGAACTTTTTCGTTTTTTCAAATATCAAGTGCGAGGGATATACAGAATGCAAGCATTAAGAAATTTATCGCTGTGATTAATCCTTATCTGATCGTTCGCGGGCGTAAAGCTGCATCATTTACATAATGTTTCTATCAGTTTTGAGAACGCGAAAGAGTCACGCCAAACGCATGTAAAGAGTGATTTAAGACCGCGCGCGCGCTTCTTTCACTCGTGCTCGTCCACGTATACATACGGATATATAAATCAGCCGGGTCGTATATAACCCTCGAGTCTTAATATTCTAATCCTCTGTAATTTATAATTTTTACCTCTCAATCTATCATCCACCACCGTTGCACATCACTAATAAAAAGAAACGCGCCCGAAATGACTTTATTTGAGATTAATCATCATCGTCGTACAGAGGGAAAAGCGAGAAAATAAATAAATAGCTCGGCCGAAAAAGTTTTGGAAAATTTCATCGGCGCACCCTCCAAACGCGCATATACACACACACACGACTCCTTCGCCGCAGGCCGAACTGTCACAACCCTCGCACTAATTACGCCGGACAGCGCGCGCATCTATCCATCTCTTCCCTCACTCTCTCTCTCTCACTCTCACTCACTCGTTTCTATCAAATTTCTGTGTTCTCGGAAAGCGTGAGATATTATTGATTTTTATACGACGACGACGACGACGACGACGAGGCTTGTGTTTGTGTGTGTGTGCGTGGGGAGGCGGCGGCAGCGGTGGTAGTGAGGGGCTCGCTCGCGCTCCTTTCCCCATGCGATTTCTCTTTGTGTGTTTGCCGAGAGAAAGAAAGTGGGGGAGATAGCGCGGTGTCATTTACCCGGACGGACGTCAGTCGTCCGCTCGCAAAGTCCGAAAGGAAGGAATTTTTTTTTCTCCCTCACTCACTCTCTCTCTCTCGCTCTGTTTCTCCACTGTCGCCGGGCGAAAAGCTCGACAAGCAGAAATTCGCTCGCTCACGCGAGAATCGTAGAAACAGAAAGAGAGAGAGAGAGAGAGAGAGGCAGAGAGAAGTTCTACTCGCCTATTATTTATGGCTTTAACGACGCGAGCGGAGTAGGATAGTCCTTATGTAGGCGATAGAGGTGGGTGGGGGTGAGGGACATTGATTTTTCTCAGGCGCGCACGCGAATCTGTATAATTTAGCCGGCGGCGCGCAGTACACGGCAGCGGATGCCGCGCGGTATTAATTTATGCACCTGTGCCCCGAATCGATGAGCGATTTGAGAGAGAGAGAGACAAGTAGCCGGGCGTGTTCTACGCGTTGGCTGATTTTCCAGAGCGGCCTGCGCGACACTTGTTATAAAGAGAGGGGAACAAAACGGCAGCGACACGTGTACACCGAGGAGGAGGTTGTTGTGCGGTACTCGCATCACGCCGCGCGAAGGTGCACGACCGATCAAAACGATGGTTAGCGTCGTTGAAGTCTATTGTTGCTTCGCGTGGCGTGTGAGCGAGTAAAAATTATAATAAACATATATATGTAGTAAGCATTAAGTAAATTATACTAAAGGTATGTATGTATGCATGCAGGTGGAATGAATGTAACTGAACAGAATGATAAACACAAAATTAAATTATAAAAAATCGTTATTTATTAAAAAAAATGTCACACAATACGAAATCATAAAAAATCATAATGATAATGACGATAGCAATGATAATACTAATATAGTACGCGTTGCTCGATGTGCAGTATAGGTATATAAATATATATATATATATATATAAGTATACAACGTAAGTATAACGTCAAAAAATCAAAACATAATATGTACGGTGAATATGGTTGCGTGCCTGGGCGTAAAGCGGACAACTGAAATTATAATGAAGCAAAAAATAAAGCAAAACAGAAACGACATAATGAACAAAATTGACACAAAATAAGCGGTGAAAACGATATACGAATGAAATAATAATTTGCTTTCGTCGAGCGTACCTTAAATAAACTTAAACAAAAAGCCGCTGAGAGATCTAAGTTCGATGGGTCATCGTATATGTCGCGGCGAAAAAATAAGTTCGCTTCTCTTCTTCTTATTCCTTTCATTTTTTCCTTCTCCCTCTCTATATTTTTGACTATATGCGTACTTCTCGCCTCTGTGTTCACGACTAGCTTAAACTGGTAGGAATTGTAAACCACTTCCAAAAAAATGACTAGACATTACTAATTATGTATATATTGAAATACTCTAAAACGCTATAGAACCTTTTTTGTCCTCCTCGCGTATAGTCTAATTCGCTATATAGGTATAGTTCAATCTCCGCGCGGTTTATACACTCATACACCTTCGTACAATGTCCTTCATTTTTTTTTTCATCTTCTTCACGTGTTTGTGTGTACTTTACACGCAATATATATAATAATATAATATTAATAATAATAATATAGATTTCTCTTTAAATATATATATAATACAGAGTTATTTTGAGTTTGATTTTCCGCTCGATATAATAGGTAGTACATTATCTTTGATTTATATAATCGTACGCATATATATATATATATATATATATTATGTCCCGCGTTTGTCGTCAAGCTTTTCCGACGAGCTGTCCTCACTGAATTCTCGAAGTCAAAGAAGAGACAAAAAAAAATACAGAAGATTATTTCTGAGATCAAAAAAGGAAAATGTATCGCACAGCATTACTACTACTTCTAATATACGTAAGTCGATGAGGATCGTGAACGAAAGAAAACGCATGACGTCGGGTTCAAGGCTGTGTATATATATGATACACGAAAAGTCGCCGTCGTAATCGGCGGGAAGAAAGTTTCGCTATCGAAAATCTATTAGGATATATAATATCCCTTCGTTGAAAAATGTGCGCTGCCCTCGTCCTTTTTATTGTGTTTCGTAATAATGCGTTCGCTAGGTATATATATACAAAAAGTCGTTATACAAACGGTTTTCTTTTTCGCTCTTTTTGATTAATTTTTATGTTCGTCGTGGGGGAGAAGAAACACTATAAAAAGGACGCAGTAGGTTGTTTCTTTAATTATCCTTTTGTTACAAAGTATGTTTGTGGGTAATATATATAAGGATCGGCGTGAAAAAGTTTTAGTTTCTGTTTAATTTAACTTCATATATATATATAATATATTTCAAAAATTTTTCCGCAATATCGGAAAACTTCCGCGACCCGTAACGTTGCACAACGCAACGAGCTTCAAACTTTTGCGTCAATGCAGATAAAAGTCATTCGACTTCTAAAAAGCAATTAAAGGAAAAAAATGTCATTTTCACGCCGAGGGCCCAATTACAATTCATCTTCCCCGCGATTACGACAAAGACTCGGTCGCGTGCGCTTACAATCTCGCCGTATACAAAATTACGTATGCGCCGTCATACACACACACACACATACAATGCCATCATATTATACACACACACGCAGAGATCGGTCGCGCGCAATTAAAAACGGACGCTCGCTTTTTCTTCCTCTCTCTCTTTTCACGGATTTACGACTTTTCGGGCATTACGTACGAGCCATTTTGCATGTCATTCCAAATGCGCGCGCGCGCACGAGAGAGAGAAAAATGATCGAGGGAGAGCAGCAGTAGGCGCATGCAGCAGCACTGCACAATGGAATAGATCCTTATGCACGCTTCGATTTACAATCTGCCCGCTTCTCCACCCCTCTTTGTTGCGTATGTATATGCATACATATATATAATACGCGGGAGACGGACTGGATCTCCCCAAGGTCGGCGTAATTTCCATTTTCTCGCGTAAAAACGAATTTTTCCCCCCGCTCGCGCGCGCGCGCGGCTCGCCGCCACCGGCGTGAATTTTTCCGCCCCTATATAGCAGTAGTCGTAATGGTCGTGAGCGGGGCCTTCCTCCACCCCAGAAATTTATGTTAATGCATTCTGGCCAGTAAGAGAGAGAGAGATAGAGCGCGCGCATGCTAATTCACACGAATTTTTGGAAAACGACGAGCGCGCGCTGACTGTGTTGGGGTGGACTAATAATTCACGGGGATAGCAGGAGAGAGAGAGAGAGAGAGAGAGAATGTACACGAGGTTCTAGACAAAAGCGGGGAATTTGAATACATTTACGCGTGGATGACGGGGCGCGCACGACACGCGCGCGTAGCTTTCTTCCGAGCGCGGCGGCGAACTTTTTTTTTTCCCCCTCGGACATTCAGGAATATTTCACTGCGCTGCTCTCTCACTTTCGCTCGCTCGCTTATGACTATTATTTGTAGCGTTCAACTTTTTTTTTTCTTTTTTTTCGCCTATAATCTAATACAGGGAAATACAGAAAAAGAGAAAGTAAGAATTACCTGAAGCATGAAGCAGAGAGAGAGTGTGGGTGTGTGAGCGACTGTGCTTTCTGTGAAAAATGTCTAGTTGTGAAAATGACTGGTGTTACGGGGGGTGGATGGTGGTCATTTGCGGGGATGATTGAAAAATTGAGGGCAATTTTAAAAATTCACGGTAATGAGAGGCTTGGCTTGTCTCGAGCGAGTCTTTCGAGGGATGAAAATAAACAGCGTTATATACAGCTTGGTCAGTGATTTTCAAGATAGCGCAATTCGCGGTGATTTAAAATGGATTTGCGTGTGTTTATGGGCTTTGCAATTTCAGTGTAGCGACCAATCGTCGTGATTTGAGAGGAAATTGTAATGACGCATGAAAAATTAATGATCTTTACGCGGAAAGCAGCATTTTTCCTCTTATTTTTTGTTTTTGTTGTTCCATCGAGAATACTCCGCAATCGGAGTTATATTATCGCGAGTGACGGTTTACCGAGAGTGACAATTTTTATGAATAAATTACGTGGTTGTTGTGAAACACCCCTCGACGTAAATATCCGACCATTTCAAACAAACGACTCACAAAGAAACAATAAATTCATCCTCGTCGGCCGAGGAAGGCCATTAAAACTTTACAATCGCCCGTCGAGTTGCATATGCCGCGCGCTATGTAAATTCGGGGCTTTTTCTCGCCACGGGGAAAAGAAACAAAAGTCCCGCAGCGCCGGTCGTAAATTTTCCCCGCCTTATCTCTTATCCAAACTTAAAACGGTGACAATCATATTATAAATTTCTTTATCGCGCGAAAGACTAGGGGGGGTCAGCGCGCTTGCTCACAAGGGGACACAGTCCGCGGGGGTAAATTAATTTTAACGATTCGTCCGAAAAACCGTCGTCGCACCGTACATACAAGGGGACGAGGTGAGGCAGAGTGAAAAAAAAACGTAGGGACGCAGGGAAATTTCCAAAGCACTAGTTATACATATACATATAGGCAGCGTGTGCACCTAGGGCGTATACGGTCGAACTGGACACCGGCCTTTTCGGGGAGCGTTCGTGGTGTGCGTGTAGGTCAGGTTAGGGCGATGAGTGCATTGGTCACTCGCTCACTTTCTCTCTCTCTCTCTCTCTCTCTCTCTCTCTCAATAGGAGAACAGCTGTGTGTCGCGCGCGAGTGAGGATTTCGATCGATTTTCGGTGGGGTCGCTCGTCGTAAAAACGCGCGTATAGGGCAATTTTTTTGTGGAAAGCTCTTTTTCTCTTCGAGCGAGGACAGTTTTTGAAGTATTGGTCGGGGAGAGCAGCGTGTCGCGTGCCTCATCGACTACTTTTTACTATACGACCGGAATGGGGAGAAAAGAAGTTTTCGAGGAGGGAAAAATTTTATCAAATAAGCGTAAAAAAAAATTCGGCACTGGACGACACGCGCGCGCGTTTCAGGGGTGACCGAGGCGTGCTTTTTTGCTTTCCATTTACGTCACTTTTTTCGATGGCTCAGAAAATTGGATATCGAATTCTGGCTTAGTGGGTAATATATCATACTTTAATATCGTCGTATATAAGTAAAATTTTATGATTTTTGGTATTGATTGGTCAGACTTGAATAATACTTTTCAAAAGTGACATAAACACTATAGCTACAGTTTCGTTTCGCTTCTCTCTATACAAGCTAAGGTTAAAATTTTGAACGTTGGAGGAAGGAACGCGCAGCGACCATTACGCTCGCATGCTATAACCATCACCTAACATTAATACACTGTTACTTTTGATTCTCGGTTTCTCAAGCTGCAAGGCACAAAAATCAACAGCTCTCGCGGCAAACTGAACTCTTTCTTCATCCTTTCCGACGCCTAACTTAGTGAGCTTCGCGCGCAGACTAGATCCTATATATACGATGAAAATAATAGTAATATATAAAATAAATGAAAGAAATACGCTTCGCTGACTAGGTACCACCGAACTTGTATATAAAAGAAAAAAGAAGAAAAGGGAAGCTGCGCCTCTTTAGTACGATGATTACATTCTTTGGTTTCGAGGATTCTTGGTACGGCTGTTTTTTTTTGGTGTGTGTGACACGTGCAGGTGCGTTTTGCCGCGTGTCGTGTTAAAATCCTACATGACACGAGAATGGCGTTATATAAAAACCTGGCTCGATTATAAATACACTTTTCTTTTTCTCTTCGTTTAATTATAATTAGAGATCTATTTTGTCGCGCGATTGGCTGTGTATAAATATACGATTGTACTTTTGGTTGCGGGTTATACTGTGTCGACCCTGAGTTCGTTTGCATCTTATTTTTTCTTTTCCTCTAAAAAATTTATCATTTTATCTCATTCGCATTATTATTCTTTTAATTTATCCGTTAAATTTCCTCGCTGACGTTACATCGTTAAAAAACTATTTTCTATATGTATAAGAAAGACTCTTCTTTTAAATTTCCGCGAAGTTGCATGGCTCTCGTCAAGGCAATATCGTGTTTGATTTTTTTTTTTTTTGGTT
>JAPYZP010005243.1:0-11864 GCA_030522985.1 Torymus sinensis
AGACGTGGCAACGCCGGCCGCGCCGCTCGCTCGGGAAGGCCTCGAAACGCGGCAACGCCGCGGCAGCGGCCGAGTCTGCGTCGTACGTCGTTCGCTCGCTCGCTCGGTTCCGTGCTGATACCCACGCTCTCCTCGCAGAGCTCGTTTCTGCCGCTCGCTCGCTCGCTCGCGCGATCCAGCCAGTGCCAGCAGCGAGAATGCCTCTGGAGACTTTCTACTGGCGAGAATGGGGTTGTCTTCTTGCCAATTCCCTTTTCCCCCACCTCTGCCCGCTCTCTCTCTCTCTCTCTCTCTCTCTCTCGCTCTCTCGCTCTCCGCCGAGCTGCGCGCCTTTTTCTCCGACTCGGGCTGCTTTTTCGAGCTTTATTTCCCCGCCCATTATTTTACTGCCCGACAACAAATTATCGATCCAAATTTTACTTTATCAACATTTGCCAAATCACTACTTTTAGACGCGCTTCTCTATATCGCTCCGAGTTTTAGTATTGATTTTCTCTTATATACTAGCTCCTCCCGGCTTTACGGCCAAATGTTTAAACGAAAACTTATTTATATTTAACACGTTTCAAGACAATTATTCGTATAATCAAAAGTGCCAATGATTTTCTACGTTGTTAATGTAGCGCTTTCTCTCTGAAACCTCTCGAGTCTTTTTCAAAATCGAGTTTCTGCGTGCCGCCTTACGTAACGCGGCTTTATCCGCTCTCGCGTTTCAGCGAAAGAATCTTCGAAAAAGTCCGTTTAAAGTGTAGCGAGCTGCGGCCGCGCGTATAGAGGATAGCTGGCGACGTGGGTTTTTGGGGCGCGAAATTCAAAGCGCTCTCTGTACACAATGTATACATGCGGCTGGCGCGCGCGCGGCCGAAGGTTCGCCGCGCCGCCGCGGCTGACTCAAACCTTCGTGACAAGTGGAAAATCTCCGCTTACATCGGACGCGCGCCCGCGCCGCAACGCATCTGCGACCAGGATTCGCACAGCTCTTTCTACTTGGAAATTTCACTTTTCTTCCTTTCCACCCACTGCGACGTTTCACTTGACAATTTTCTCATATTCTCGGCTAAAACCTGCGCTATGGTTTATTATTAATTTTCTCAATATTTTTCTATAAACATTTGTTGCCTCAAACTACAGCTTTCTAAATATTTTTCCGAGCAAACTTTCACCCACTCTATACAAACATATCCTAGATATTTAACTCAACTTGGGCCGTACTATTATTAGTAGAAAATAATAAAGGCAAAAGTATAGTAAAACTTGGCTTTGATATATATATATCTGATTGAAAAAACGAATACACGTATGAAGGAGGAAGCAGCAATTGGGACGGCTATTCTTCGTAAAAATAATCTAGGCCACGAAGCACTATAGCGTATTACCAAAACTGTAATCAACCTGTCGTTTCGGCCACGTGTCATCATCGCACGGCAAACAACGGGTAGGAGGAGGAAGTAGAGTCGAAAAAGTTGGCTCCGGGGCGATGCATCGGGCTTTTCGAAATTTCGGCCGCAGGTCCAGCGAGTCCTCAAGCTCACGTATATACATATATACAGGCATTCTCTCTCTCTCTCGGACGAAAAAGTAACGCGCGTGCACGCGCCGGTTGAAATTCGAAAGGCCTCTAGCTCTACGGCGACGAGCTGAGGCCGCGCCGGGGCAACTTTCTAGTTTGGCTGACGCGCTCGCTCGTTGCTGCGCGCGCGCTCGGACAGCAGCGAGCGAGGCCGTGCGTGAGAAAGAAAAAGACGCGGCTGCTCTCTCGCTTTATGCCACAAGTCGGATCTGCCCCTCGATCTTGCCCCGATATATTCGCGCAATGTTGCCTATATTTTTCTTTTATATCATTGAAATATTGCTGGCGTTCGTTCGCCGCTCCGTGGCTAAATAGCCATGCTGATGATAGAGAAAAAGCGCACTCTGGACATAATCCGAGTTTGTTGAAAGAGAAAAAGGGAAAAAGGCTCCGGCGAGGCCGAGGATTGTAATTTATTTAATATATTTTATTCCTCCTCGTTCGTCGACGCTTTGCGCGGCGCGTTCCGCTCTCGGCGCTCGCTCCCTCCTCTTTTATTATACGCGCTCCCTCCCTTTATCCTCGTTCTCGTCCCCCTTCCAGCGGCGCTGCTTCATTCGCTCGCTCGCTCGCGCGCGCGGTCGTTCTCACACGCGCGCGCTCGTTCTCCAGCGCGGCTGTGTGCGCGCGCGCGCGACTGTCGGTGTGTCCTCGGGGCCGCGCGTGGAGGAAAACTGGTTCCAGCGACGACGGAATAGAGCAACTGCGCGCCTTATAGCGGCAGCGCACGCGCACGCACACGTGAACCGAGCCAGGAGCACTCGCTGCTCACGCTTGCCTGCCTCCGCGAGCAAGGTTGCATATGTGCAAGGGGCTCCTCTCTTTTTTCTCCTTCCTCCTTCTTCTCCGCCTTCTTCGCCTTCTTCAGCTCCTTGCGCTTTTTTACGCGGCTTTTTTGCCCGTCTGCTCACGCGCCGCCGTCTTTTAATTTTCCTATTTCGCTCGCCAGTGCGACTCCTTTCACAAATTTCATCTTCAAATATCGAATCACCTTCCCATGTCGTAGAATGATAAAAAAAACGGTGTGTTTATATTGTCCCGCGAAATATGAAATCTAGCAAAAGCGGCCAAACGGAAATTGGAAAAAGAGACTGCCGAATCGGCGAAATTATTTTCCTGATGTACGAGCGGAACTGCAGCGACGCGCAAAAAGGAATAATTCCGATTAAAAGCGTCGGTGTATAGCAGATGAAATAAAAAGAGAAAGAGAGGGAAATTTGAAAAGATGAGAGAGAGAGAGGCTGTTTTACCGACGCAGGCATGCTAATCTTTGGTAATTTTGCCCTCCCCTCTTGGTCCCCTCCCTCCCTTCGACGTTTTTCGTGCACGCGCGTATCTCGGCGAGCTCATCGTCTCGGAGCAGAAAACTCGCTGCCGCCTCCCCCCGTCGTTTTGCGCTAGTGCGCGAGGGGTCGAAACTACCTACCCCCGACGAGGACGGCGACGTCAGACGGGGGTATAACGTCAGGGAGAGAGAGAGAGAGAGAGGCGGCGGGTTGATTGCACTACCGGCCCCGCTCGCTCGCGCACGCGCGCCTTTGGCATTGGTCTTTTTCATCCCTCTCTCTCCCTCTGTTTTTCTTCATTTCTACCTCTAGCTCCGGCTCCGTCCCACCCCCGTCTCTCGCCGTTTCTCCTTTCTCCCTCGCTCTCCTCTGCTGCCCCTTTTTCCTTATTCCTCTCGTTTTATCGTGTCTCTCCCGCGAGCTCGTCTCTATAGCTATATAGAGCGCGCTCTGCGTGCAAGAGAGAGAGAGAGACAGAGAGAGACAGAGAGAGAGAGAGAGAGAGAGAGAGAGAGAGAGAAAACGAGTGTCAGGGGTGGAACGAGTAGGGGTTGCCATGGCAACGCCCCATGCGCTAGTAATGCGCCGCGCTGCTCCCTACCCTCCTCCCACTTGTATTCCCGTCTCTCTCGCTCTCACGGCCTCTATCTCCCTCTCTCTTTCTCTCTCCGTCCCGTTCTAGCCTGCGATGAGTCTCTCTCTCTCTCCCTCTCTCTCTCGCTCCGCGCGTACAGAATGATTCATTTTCTGGCGGCACCGAGTGCTCAGCCTGTACTGCGCTCGCTCGTTCTCTCTCTCTCTCTCTCTCTCTCACTCTGCATCGTTCTCTTCGAGACTCTGAGCGAACGCTGGGAGATTAATCCAAGCTACGAATGTGTGTGTGTGTGTGCGTGTGCATGTGAGGTTGCGCGTGTGCATCGCGCGGGGAAAAGCGTCTATAAGGGAAAATACGTATACGCTCGCGTAAGCGAGATTTTTAGTCGCGCAAGGAAGGGGCAAAAGAGCGGGAGACAGAAAGAGAGAGTCTTGTTTCTTTTGCTTTATTTTTTTTGTCGAGAGAGAGAAAGAGACGATTCGCAATGCAGACAGCTTGCATACATATATACAATCTATAACGAGCTATAACTCCAATTAGGAAGATTTTAATACGTCTCTTATAGGCGTTGCTTTTTATCTTCTTTGTTTGACTTTTCAGCGACATGCTAGGCCGGACAATTTTAACGACATTGACTATACGTAGATAGTAATTTTCGAGAGAGCTTTGAAAAAAGAGTATTACTCGCAAGTTGGAATTGTTATGAAAAGTTGAATATACTTTCTTTTGGCGAGGAGAGTGTCGGTATCAGTCGTTCTTACGAGTACAATTATTATCGAGGAGCGTAAAAAGCCAACAAGTCACACAACAGCGCCTTTGGCGAATTTCCCTTCGAAATTCGAGCGCGTTATTTTGCCCGAGAGAGAAGCGCGTATATAGATCGCGAATCTATCCGTCCGTCTCTCTCTCTCTCTCTCTCCCTCTCTCTCTCTCGCTCGCTCGCGCACAAAGGTCCTTCGTTGCGCGCGCGTCCTGGTGTGCATGCGCGCAGGCGAGCTCGCGCCGGGACTTCCCCTCGCGCGCCGTATAGATTTTCCGTTGAGGCGGGCTCGAGAGTTCGCTGCGCTCGCTCGCAGCTCGTGCGAGAGAGACGGCGCGAGGGAGTTTTGAGGCTTCGCCGTGCTGCTGCTGCTGCTGCTGCTGCTGTATATTCCTCTGCGTGCTGCTCTGCGCCTAGAAAAAAGGGGGCTGCTGCTACTGGGCAAAAACGAAAAACCCCGTGGGCTATTACGGGCACCCTCGAAATAGAGAACGCGCCAATTGAAAAGCAAAGACCTAGCGGTTATCAATTCGCAACCGTATACTATTAGTTTTATCAATATTTTATAAATAGGGAAAGAAAATGAGAAAAACTGTGTGGGAAAAGATAGCGCAATGAAATGGAGCTATTGAGACTTTAGGAGGAAAAAGGTGTGAAAAAAAAATTGGAGAAGACAGGTGATCGAGAAGGGGGGACGCGTAGGTGGGAGGCGGGGGAAAGAATTGCACGCGTCTCGGAGAGGAGGGAAAAAGGGCTCGTGGCGCAGATAAATAGAAAGCACGAGGCGCCGGGCTCAGGCTGGAATTTACACTTGCACGCGTATTGCGTAGGAGTGCCGCCGTCTCCTTCCTCGGGCTAAATATACATGTCAACGCTTTTCACCTTCGTAACGAGCATTTTTTTGCTCTCTCTTTCTTGCGCAGCTTACACTCGCATTTGCGATATTATTATTTTCAGCGGAGGGAGAAATTCGTTATCCTGGATTTTCCGAGCTTACTGCTTATATCTTTTTGCGACGTATAATATGCGCGCAGCGTCGTGGGCGGCTGAGAGGTGCTCCGCGAAGGTGCTTCGATCCTTTGCAGCTAATGCAATTACATTTTGTAATTTATATTGTGCTGCACGTGAAAAAGGGGCTTTCGAAGAAAAGAAATGCCAAAGAGCCAACTAGTAGGCCGATGCGGAATCAAATCTGCTATTGACACGCTCGGTTACAGTTTACATATAGGTATAAGAAGCAAAGAGAGGCCGCTTGTCCAGTCCGGCATGAGCGATTATCGCGCGGCGAAGAGAGTGAGAGCGAGATGGACGGCACGAGAGCGCTGCGGGTCCCCGAGTGTATCGTGCCGGCAATTAAAGGAGCATCTGTACTGCGGTAATCGCCAATTAAGCAGCGGTCGCTCCGCACTCTCTCTGCTCTCTACCTCCCACTCTGTCCCCCTCCCGCCGTCCCGCGGCGCAGCCTCAGACACGCGACCGCCGAAAATTCTAATCCAAACGAGATGCTAATCTCCGTCTCGCTCTCTCGCTTTGACGCGCCGTTTGTTTACGATTCCGGTGCTGTTTCTTTTTTCTCCACGGGTCAAATAGATGAATGAATGTTTTGACGCGAGTTTTACCTTTTTCTCGGGGGCCAACGATCATTGACTGAGAGCTGCGCCTGAGACGCCTCTATTGGCAGGCCCCCAATTAATTCCGTCTTTCTAATGATTTACTAGCAATTACGAGATAATCACATTATACTGCTACACGTACGTTTCTCAAATATTCCCATTGTTGACACATGGCCCCTAAACAGGTAATAATATATATCTATACAGTCCACACACCGCCAATATATCGCCAATAAAGTGTCAGTTGTAATCTTTTTCAAGGGGTTAAAAGGTGCTTCACTATTCAAGTATTACTTCGCGAATAATATCTCCCTGCTAAATTAATTATTATTATTCTTTCATAAACGCGTATAATTATTATATTTTAATTATTCATGATATGAAAATTGAATATAGTGAAGCACCTTAACGCGGGACTTTTCGAGCAGAGAATGAGGAACCGAAGCAAAAACGATAACGAAAATACTGATTATCACACTCGAAGGAATAAATAAGATAATTGTTACAAATGTGATAAGCGCGGGGAGGTAGGAAAAAATATCCCGACTCACGGGAGCAATAAAATTAGCAAGACAAAGGCTATAAGGCGCTCGTCAATAGGTCATTAGCGCGCGGACAGAGAGGAAAAAACGGGAAAGACGCGCGCGGGGCTGGCCCGACCTCGGCGCAAATACTTGTACGCACGCACGCGCGCGCACACACACAGAGCCAGCGAAAAACAAGACAACACGCAAGCGCAAACAGACAGATACACTTGACTTGACGGCTCTCCCGGCGCGGCGACGTGTTTTCCCCACGCGATAGGCCTTATCTTGCACGCTCTGCGCGCGCTCGCGGCGACGCTCGCCGCGAAAGAAGGAAAACGAGTATCGGCCAGGTGAGCGATGCGTTAAAGCCCTGCAGCCCCAATCGGCCAATCGCGGATGTCGCTACTTTACTGTCGTTTTCACGCCCGCCAAATATTTACCGCGCGTACTTGTTTGCATATATTTCGCGACAGTTTCTCACCTTTCCTTCTATATGATTTCCCAGTCAAATGTATATGGATTTATGTAAGGATAAACTGCCAGCGGAAGCGACTTGCATAAGTATAAAGAAAAAGCGTGAATTGAGAGAGTGATGAAAGGCTGCGGGCAAAGCTGAAAGCTCCGTATAGTGGCGGGAAATGCAAACGGGCCGAAAAAATCACGGAGCTGAAGCGCGCGCACACACGTCTCGCGGCAAAACGATAATATCATGCGTATAGAGACAGCTCGGGGGAGCGATAAAAAGCGGCCGCGAGCGTGTGTGTATATATGCATTCCTTCTCTCTTTCACTCCTCCTTGCGCGAAACTGGTTTCGAAGCATGTCCTCTCTTCTCCTTCTCTCTCTCTCTCTCAAAAATTCCACCGATGCAACGCGCGTGCAGAGAGGCGAACGCGCCGGAGAGGGAGAACGGCCGAGGAGAGAGAGAGAGAGAGAGAGAGAGAGAGAGAGAGAGAGAGACCGAATACCCTTGCACTTGCATCCGCACGCGGACGTGTCTCTCTGCTGGCGGGTGCAATCTCCAAGTTCGCCGAGCGTGTATTTGTGTTTGGCGACGACTTTTTTTTCGGAAATTCCGCGAATTCGTGAGCGCCGCGCCGAGAGACCAGCTGATTCGCCCTCGACGTTCACGTGGGAAAGTCGCGTGTAAAGGAAAACTTTCGACGCGTTCGATACAGTCAACTCGAGTTTATCAACCGGGCCGCGAGAGGGATTTTCCCCGTAGTTTTTCACCAATTTAATCGTTAATTAGTTTTTCGCGCGACCGAGGCTGCATTTTAACTATATAAAGCCCATTTGATTCTGCCCCGTTGGCCCTGACACGTTGATAAGAGTTCGTTCAATAATTATTTCGCTAAAATTAAATGTGTCACAGTCAGGCGCGATTATCAAGCGGATTAATTAACTTTGTGTATCTATACTTATAAAGGCGGAATTTTCTAAAATAAACATGATTTTGCGCGATTGGGCCGGATCGGAAAAGGGCTAAGGATTTGTCGAGCTCGCGATCTGTGAAAAAAGTCAATCACATTAACGAAGCGCGGGAGAGAGGAAAAAAGCTAGGCACGCATAACGGAGCGAGGGGGCGAAAAAATGAAGCGCAAGAGCGCCGTCGAAAAAAGGATCGAAACGAGAGGGTGAGGGGGGGCGGGGAGAGGGAGAGGGAGCGAAGGGGGCAAAAATAGAGCACGCTTTGCGTTTAAATATTCGTGCGCGCGCTCGCTCGATGCTCGAGCACTCGGCAGGATCGATAGTCCTACGGGGTGGCGGTAGAGGGGAGGAAGGCGGTGCGCGCGCTGCTCTATCTCGTCCTTATTCTGGACCGACGCGGGAGCCAGGATCCGACGCTGCGGGGGGAGCGTCGATCGATCGGCCCGCCGCGCTAATCATCGATTCGCTTCTATATTTGACTACCTGCCGGCATATTTAATTACCAGCGACTCGCTAAAATCCCCTTTCTCTCTTTCATATATGCTATGAATCCTTTATTCGGGACCGCTCGATTTCACGCGGCGGCTTTTTTATCTCTCCCGCCACTTTCTTATATAATACTAATAAACTTTGCACTAGCTCGGGCTTCAACTGTCTATTGGATTTCTTTTTCATTTATTTCCTGTGAAAATCCTCTTAAAATTACTACTAGGCGGAGTTTACTGCTACCAGAACCTATACAGAAACCCGTTCTTTAATCTCCTAGACTCCGTTTTCTCAAGTATCAGTCGACATCAGATAAATGGAAAAGTTAATATTTTATTATTATAAATTTATGGCATATAATAAATAACAACAATCGCGTCTTGGGGTGAGCGCCGGAAGCTCACCGACAATCGAAGAAAAGTTGAGCTTAATAGAAAATACGAATCGCCGAAAAAAAAGAAGGAGAGCGCGCCGGCACGGGGGAAAGATTGAAAGCGCGGATAACACGAAAAAAGGTCGCCACGTGCGTCGGAGGGACGGGGGTGGAACGCGGGGGCAAGAAAGGAGGAGGATCGAAACACGCGCGCTTCGCCGTCGCCAACTACGAGGAAAAAAAGAATAAAGGGGTAGACAAGGAAAATTATTGTTTCGAACAACTTCTTGTTTTATATATATGTATGTATAGGATTGATTATCGAAATTGAACGGGCGCATGTCTCTGTTTATTTATAGCATTAAAAGGACACATGCTCGCGGTAAAATAAAGCCCTTGCAATAAAGGGAACGAGTCGCACTTGAGGTATTAATTAATTGCCACTCTGGCTGCGGATGCATTACAAATCCGCAGAGTCGTCGCCACGGCGGGTGCATTACAATATCGTCAAATCGACGTGAGTTAATTAGAGAATGCGACTCTGGCAGCGCTGGAGGTTGCACAATAGCCTGCGCCGGCGCTTGGGCGCGTGTGCAGAGACAACGGAAAAGACAAACCAGTGTCTCGGAGCCCGCGGGAGACTAAGTGTATGTGCAGCAATTAAGAAAAGAGCGGAGGGAGGGAGGGAGAAAAGCGTCACTCATCGCTCTATTCACAGCTGCTGACAATAAGACAAAGTGACTCTTTGCCGAGGAGCGGTGTCCCGCTGAAAACACGCCGTAATTTCCATCGAATCCGCGCCTCCGTTTCCTCCTCTCGCCGTTTTTTTCCATACACAGCCGCACGTATACGGCGCTATAACGCGAGCGCACACCCTCCTTTCTTTTTTCTCTCAATCCACTTTATCTCTCTGCGTCTCTCTCCCTCCCTCCGCTCGACAAACACGCGCACCCGCACACAGGCGCAACACGCGCAGCTCGCGCTCAAATATACAGGCACACGGAGGGCGAAAGCCCACGCTTGCGTACATACAGGGCTGTATATAGGTATAGCGGCCGCTCGGAGGGAGGCTATATAGGTATATAGAGGAGAGGGGGAGGGGGAAAATGGAATAGAGCGAGGCGGGCTGGGATGGCGCATGTATATATACGTGCGTATATATCGGGGGGTGGGAGCCGGGCCGTTCGATAGCGGGCGCACGTGGCCGGGGGTTCGCGCCGCCGCCACCGTGGCGCCAATGTCCCACATTAGAGCCCCACCAAGCTGACTCGGCTCCCCCACCCCCTCCCACCCCCCTCCCAAGCACACGCAAAGGACGCGGGAGCCTCCTGCGCGAAATATAGAGCGATTTTTTTCCAGCTTTACTCTATTACGAGCCATAATCGCGAGAGAGGCCTCTCCCTTTTTCCCTTCATTATCCCGCTGCGCTCGGATAAATTCAACAGAGATAGAGGACGCCCGAGCTGCGCTTTGCACTGCCATTCTCTATCTTATAATTATTGATTTTTCCCCGGCCTCCGATCGCTCATTGCCATAGCCGAAAATCGACCACTATTTGCCACTCTGCAATTGTATTCTCTGCTGATGAAACACACTCTTGACCTCTCCTTTCATCGGCTGCTGCTTTCCTTTTCCGACTTTTCCTTCAAACCTCCGCGCCGTTACGATCCCGCAGGTCGCCAAGTGCATCGCGCGGTGCATCGCGCGGTGCACCGCAAAGTCCTTTTGTATATCAAAGGAATATACGCACCTGCGCCTAGCTCGCACACGTTTGTGCAGCAAGCACTCCATGACGCAGGTACACGTGTGTGCCTCGCCATATGTAATGCTCAGCCAGATGGAAGGAGAGATGATTTTTGTTCTTCAAAGCTGACTAATGAGAGTATTGATCTTCTTATACTCGAGCATTCGGAGCCGAGTGCAGCTTTCCATTCTTCCTCTGGCCTTTGAATAATGAATTTTTATTTCTTTCTTTTTTCAAATAAACGGCAACTTGATTATTTTGCTTCGAGCTTTATAGGATAGCGTAGCTCATAGTTCTCTTTGAGCCTTAAAAAGATAATTTCAAACAAATCTTACGAAATTTCGTTTCGTAAATGTTAGTTATCTCTTTCTCGAAAAGCCTACCATCGCGTAACATAATTTTGCACTCTAACTTTAATACTCGAAAGCTTATTGGACCGGTTATAAGGATCGCTCGAAGCTCAAAGTGACGCGCCTAATATCCTCCCGCAAACATTCGACGTGAGCCGCGTTGCGTAAAAGCCGCAAGGCTGCGTAACCATGGGCAATACGGGGGATGTTGCAGCACGTGCTTGTGGAAAAACGCGGGACAGTTATGATCGATAAATATTTTTATTTTTATCACGTGGCACAGCTTTCGGCACTTTAATCGAATAGTATTAGAATATTAGCACAGCAATCCGCTCGAATATAACTGAAAGCAGTCAAATACACGTAATAATCTTTAAATTTTGCAGTCAGTTCAAATATTACCTAATCGTACGGCCGGACAGAATCAGAAATAGGGGAGACCAGGGCAAAATGGAAAAGTCAATGAAAGTACAGTAGAGCATAAGAAAAATTTAAATAACTTTAACCTTTTTTGGGGCAAAAGTACCCTTGAAATTGAAACCAGTACTTACGCTAGCATATTTATTCTACCACTACGAGACCTTGCGAGAGAAACATATGAAAACTGAACGAAACACTAGATATCAATTAATTCAACCATACCTAAAGTGAGCAAGGCTGTGAGTGATAAAAATGATCTAAAAGTAATAACTTGTGTAATGAATAAAATATTAAAAGAAAAAAAATTCATTGTTATTTTAAAAATTCGAGGCTTTTTATTTAAGGACTCTCAATCATGTCATGCGGTGGAGTGAGAATAGAGGGGTCCCCTCTCCCCGCGACGGCTCTCCGCTCACCGCATCGCGCACCTCCTCGCACATCAGCTTAAGATGACGAACTCGGCGTTTTGTTAAGGTAGTCCATACCCAAGAAAACGATCGTTTAAAAAGTATTCTATACAATCTATAACTCAAATATTATATTACAATTGATGGTAAAATCCAAATGAACGTTACTTCCAGTAACAGCAACAAATTTTGAATATAAATTATATATATGGAAGCCTAAAAGTTGCTAAATAAGGAAAAATATCACAAAAAGTCATGAATTATTTTTGTTTTTTATTCGATTTTTTTATTCAAAACGCCTCT
>JAPYZP010005246.1:0-10279 GCA_030522985.1 Torymus sinensis
GTAACGGACCAGCAATGGGCCAGCAGTCCAAGTCAGTACCGCAGTATTGGCAGTCTGTATTGAGCCAACACTGGGCCTAGAGAGCATTTCCCCATGGGAATTAGAGCGATGGACGACTTATATATATTTTTCAATTTTATCCTTCTTTTTTTTATAGAAGGAAATTGGGTTTTCGAAGTTCTGTCAACTGCAGGAAGTGTAATATTTTCGAAGAAAGACATTCCTTCGGTTATACTTTTATTCTGGTATTTAAGCTTTGAAAGACACATTTAATTTATATTTCTAATAAGTAAATTTATTAAATACTCTTAAACCAACAAAAAAAATAATCATTTTCACAGCTGTGAATAAAATAAACATAGACGGTTGAAAATCGCGTGCTTTACTTAATTACTGAAATTACGTGCAAAATACGAGACGGCCATTGTGTTGTACACGAACCCAAGACGTATGTCAAGGCTCTATTTAGTCACATTTAGTTATGTAAACCAAACTAAATATACTATTTCGATCCTTTCTATGCTCCATAATATTATAGTTACGCAACGGTATATGCGTTTTTTCTCCAATTTAAAATCGTTTATTGTACCATCAAACCCCCTACTTTCGACTATTTATTCAGAATTATATATGACTCATTTTTCCAACCACTCCTCTAACGACCCACGTGTCACAGCCGACAAACGAAAATCTTACGCACTCGCGTATATATAATCGCGAAATTATGCAAAAAACTTTCTCTCCCTCCCTCTTACGATTTTCCGCGTGCGGCCTTGTAGCGCCGGGATATATCGCTCGTCGGCTAACGACCTCTAAATCGAACGGAGGCGGCGGCGGCGACGACGACGGCAGGCCGACGACCTACCGCGCGTATACAGCGGCTGAATAATAAAAATAACGCGGTGCGGCGGTGGCTGCGATAATGCGAGTGAGAAGAAGTGGGGTATAAGGTTGTGGGGTTATGTGCGGAAATTATATCGCTATCGGAGGACGCGTGGCTGAGTGTCAATGAAAATTTGTTGTGATTCATGCGGTTTCGTCGTTTTTGCGACAGTCTTAATTATCGAGAAATTGAGAAAAGAATTACTTAAATGAATTACTCAGTGTAATTCATTATAGCTAGAGATAGAAAGCTGTAGAATTTAATTAATTTTTTACACATCGAGACGTGGTCTCATCACATAAATGAATATATTTTGTTTTTGTTTTTTTTTTTCTTCAAGTTTTAATTCTCGTCAATACAGGCACGACCTCAAAGACTCATAATTTTGAGAACCAATTAATTATAGCGAAAAAATTGCTATCCTTTGACAGTTTTTAAACGACAACAGTGTGTTGATTCACACAAAGTATAATTGTGGCTCGTACATTATACATTAATTAAAAATAAAAATTCTCTTAAAGTTCGCGGAAATCTGCAGTATCACGAACAATGCAAGACAATGGCTTATATATGTTTTGTTGTTCCTCGATTTATTTTTATTGCGTAGAATAACGTTTGTTTTTCTTTGTCAATCGGACAACCTTTATGGAGAAATCGTATTCCATTGATAAACCAGCTCATTTTGTTATTTCGACGCAATAATTGTGACTCAAGTCCTTTGTCAACTCACCTCCGTGACTAAAGACCTTATTTTGCACAA
This sequence comes from Torymus sinensis, assembly GCA_030522985.1. Lineage (NCBI taxonomy): Eukaryota > Metazoa > Arthropoda > Insecta > Hymenoptera > Torymidae > Torymus > Torymus sinensis. The sequence goes on from JAPYZP010005246.1 coordinate 1,644, forward strand.
AATTAATTACAAAAAAAAAGAACGATAGACAATAAACTTGATATTTATTTTCTTTTTTAAAATAAAAATCCGAGAATTTCGTTTAATTATAATTTTATCAACTATAACAGTACTTTCTTTTTTACAATTCGAGCGGCAACCATACGGGCGCGCTCGCGTTAAATGTATTTTGTTGTTTGTGATTCATATATGATAAATTATCTCTCGCTTACGTATTACAGTTGCTTACTTTTTTGCGTAGCTTTAACATTCACTCGCAGCGTTAATAATTGTTTAATTACACGTATTATAAGAGATGGCAAAGTTTAACGCAAAATAACAATTTTGAAATACACCTGCTCTCCCATAAATCGAAATTCATTTCGTATACACCTGCGATGATAAATCACTTTGTAAATTCGTGTAGTGTATAGAATTAAAAAGATGCCAAATAGTTTGTATGTCAAGGTTTCGATATTATACATTTAGAACTGTATAGTCGATCCCTAAATTCTTCATTTTCCAAACAACAATTCCTACCCGACGACCGATCGTCAATGTTCACGGGCAAGGCCCCTCGTACCCCATTAAACGCAGCCGCGTGCACCCGCAGGAGAGAAAAATTCCGCGCGCACGCGAGCATTTTTACCCCGAGCCCTAATTCCCCCTTTTCGCGCGGGATAATTGCAGATCTCGCTCTTGCCGCCTGCGTGTATGCATATATCCGCTCCCTTTGTCTCTCGCTGTCACTTTGTACTTACGTCGTCGTCGTCTCTTCTCTTTTTTTTCGTCGCTTCAATTCGCGCGGCGTGTGTGTATAGTCTCGCCTCGCTTCTTTTATGACGAGGCGCTCGCGCGCGGTGTATAATGTAGCGCTGCTATATGCACGCTGCGGGCGATGCGGATGGGGTTTGAAAGGTTCGACATATAGTGATGATGTGGGTAGATGTGCGAAATATGATGTGTTTTTATTGGGAATTGTTTAATTGTTGGATAAAGGAAGCGTTTGTTTTGTTATGGCAATATTATTGAGAAAAAGTTTAATTGTAATATATGATGGGAGATACCTTTTTATTGCAGATTTTCTTTTTCCAAGTTAATAGATATTCTGTATAGCGAAAGCTGAATGATTATACACGTTTTTTATTTGTATCATAATTAAATAGTACAGTGTAGATTATATACATATTTTAAATACTATCTACAACAATTATTTTGAATTTATTTTTCAGCTGATATATAAGTAGCTGCACAGAGAGAAGAACGGACAAACGAATGTTCGTTAACAGCTAAATAATATTTCTTAATAGTTAAGAAACTATGTCTTTGAAATTTGAATTTCTTTCCTGTTAAGGAATATTACTTAATTATTAAGAAATATTGTTAACTGTTAAGAAATATTATCAACCATTTAAGAAATATCAGGATTTTTTAGTTAGAAAACCATTTACTTTTAATGTAAAGATTTTCTTTTCTCTGTGTGATGAAACAACGGTCTATTGGTTCATCGCTTTAAAATGTTTAAAAGTAATAACAGAAAGTAAAAAAGCACGATTTAATGGAACATTGAAGTTATTATGTTACTGGTATTTTTTTTACTACTTACGGCGGAAGTTAAATTAAAAATTCTTTCAAGAATATATATACGTGACACACGCGAGCGTACGACAATATAAGCCATACAAACACGAAATGTGACACTGTCTTCGTAATTTATGTTAACCGGCGAATAGACAAAAATACAAATAATAAATTTGCAGATTTGCACTTTTTAGACGCTTCGAAATATATCTACAAAATTGTGCAACGAATTTCACCTTGTAAACGTTCCCTAAATAGAAACCACATCAAGTCTCGCGCGACCCACGAAATCATTCATCAGCGAAAAATCTATTCACACCTATAGAAATTTCTCCTCACCCATCCTCCTAATTACCCAATAAGCAATTCGCGATTCTCTTTCTCTTCCTCCCACGTTCGCGCATATCCTCCCACATCATCGCGCTCTATTTATCCCCGTACACTCCTCGGCAAAACTCTTTCTCCTCTCTCGCACGCACATGCAAATCGTCAAAATAAACAAACGCGAACGTCGCGGCTATGCGAATGGATAAAAAGACGTTAGTCACTTCCTGCGCGCGCGGCTTTATTCGTAGATTCGTTTTTCTCTCTTTCCTCCTCGGAGAGTCGCACGCAGGCGCTTCCGAGTATATAGTTCAGTAGCAACAGGTTCGCCGGGCTGAATTCTTGATTCGCTGCGAGCGAGCGAGCGACTCGAGATTCTTGCGAGCTTCGTCGTCGAGGTTGCGAGTAATTGTGATGTTACGTGCGCATGCGAGCGATGTATTTTTAGAACTTTAATATGGAAGTGCTTCTAGTTTTTCGGTTCCGGGGGGAGTATATAATGCGATGATAGTTTGAGTTTATTTTTTATGTATGTATAATATTAGAACTGAAATTTAATTTTACCAATTATATACTTAGATGGATATATAAGATATTCGTAATTTTTTTCAGGAAAACAACAACTTTACATAAAGTACGAAATATCTTTGATGCTGAGAAAATTGACCGAGAGATGGATTTTTTTTTCTTTCTATACTTACAAAAAAAAGTTGTTTAATAACAAATTCTTAAAAAAAAATAATAAATACAAAATTTTCAAACTTCTCGTACCTCGGCGTGCTTTAATTAAAATTTTTACCTTACAAAAAAGAAAAACAAACTTCAACCCATTAATTAAAAACAAACTCGTCCAATAATGCATTTCCAAAAAAAAGCTGCACTTCAGCTAAGATCTTCAAGTCAAAAGGCCATTAGCATCTCGCAACCTTGTCCCTCCCATGTCTCCCCCCAAGAAAGCGATAAAACACGCAGCAGCAGCAGCACTCGCGAAAAGTTCGAGAGGATAATTGCCCACGAACTTTTTTGTTGTATTTTTAGCTTTCTCCGCTCGCTGCAGCGAGGCGAGCGAGTATATGTACGTATGTATATACACGCGAGCGTTAGCGCATAATGAATCTTAAATCGGTTAGTTTTATGGAGCATGAAGCAATTTCATATTCTCTTTGTTTACCTATCAAACACCCGGCCGCAGTGCATTAAATAGGGCGCATGCGCATTCGCATATTATATTATTAATAAAATAAAAGTCTAAGTATAACAAGAATGTACAGTTTGTGTATATATCACTAAAATCCGTTTCGGTCGCTTGGACAGTGTTGCTGCTGCTGCTGTATAGCGAATGCGTTTGAATTATTGTGCCAGAAGTAATTTAATTATCGGCGCGCTCGTTCGTTTAGCGGCACGTTACAGGCATTCTGTCCGTGAGTTTGCTCTTTGATAAAAAATACTTTTGTATTAAAGAAAAAACGACACGTCATGTCGGCTGAGTAATAAGGACAGTTTTGTAGTCCACGCGATGGTGAAAACGATATTATATACTTTCGTTCCTAACATTCGCCATACTTTAAAAATCCCGTATAAGGATTCTTGAAATACACAAAAAACCCTTCCTCGCGTCCTTCGCAAAAATCCTTCTTACGCATCACCCCCGTAATTTCGCGTCGCGCGTCGTCGTCGTCGACAAGCCCATTTCTCACGCGGAATCGCTCGAACCTTCCAGCATACTCCTGCCTCTCGCATATTACATACGCGCAGCACCTTCTCCTTCTCCTCCTGACGCTGCATTCTCTACACTCGCAGCGCAACTCCTCGTCTTTATTCTTCCGTTCTCTCGCTCTCTCTCTCTCTCTCTCCCTCCACTCCGTATTTCATGCACGTCATAATTACGAGCCAGTATAACGGCTAGTCTGAAGGTCGGTCGCCGGCTTTTCAGCCAAGACTATACGTACGTGCGTACGTACGCGGCGCGGCTTATACTTATTATTAAGGTTTTCGTCGTGCGCTGATCCGAGAGACGTGGCTGATTCTTTTTCGATATGTATGTATTGAGCGAATGGCTTTTTTTAGGGGGGCAGGAGAGAAGGTACTTATGTGTGACAGGAGAATATTGGGCTTAGAGTTTGAGTGCGCGCGCCCTTGATGCCTTTTTACGATGACTTCGGGAGTCGGGAGAGAGAGAGAGAGAATATATGGGTTGGAAGAGTTCTTTGGCGTGTACCTGACTGCAGTTGTCAAGGTTACGTGGGATGTGGTTGTTGCTAAGTCGAAGATTTTTTGAAGTGGTTGAAAGGATCTAATTAGGGCTGTACGTGTATTATCTCGATAATGTTAAACGTTTACAACAAAGAATAATTAATGCTTGAATAAATTATTAATCTTCTTTTGTTTGCAGTATTTTCTTGGGATAACGTGCAAGATACTTACAAAGAAACAATAACAAAACAATATTTTAATTACTAAATAACAACGATTAATTATATCGATAGGTAATATATTAGCATTTTAAATGATTGATGTGAAAGATAATCGCGTACAATTAGATCCTCGAGAAGCCAAAAGACATTTTTCAACTTTACCGCGCATTTCCTCGACAAATTAGACATTTATCCGAGAACGAGTGCACCTCTCTCTCTCTAGGCACAGTCTTTAAAATTCATCATAGTTGAGTAGCATAACGCTATATACGCGCGGCCATGAGCTCTGTATAACGGGTTCGGGAAAAAATCCGAATCTTATTCCGCGCGCCCGTATACGTATACGCGCCGGCATCCTGCATTGTAACTGTATTTAAAGCACTTATTAATCGAAAGGTATAGTACGTGTATATATATACTGTTACTAATTGAGTCGTCTAGCCCGCAGGAAGCCGATCAAAACAATGCTGTCGTCGTGGCTCGCGATATGGCGAAATTAATGATGGATCTTGACGTTTTTGTGGCAGATGGTCGTTTATTTGATTGTACTTGTAGTTGAGATTGTTGATGTCTCGATAACTTCTGTCATGGTATATACTCATTCGTATGAATAGTGATCGTATGTAACTAAGTTTTACTGAATAAATTTGAATATTATAGTAAGACCCTTATTATTGTGAAATGGTGAACGAATTAGTGAATGGGGAACTGAATTAAACTGAATTATAGTATTTTATTTATGATGAAATACTTGTCCTAGTTAGATTTTCTTGTTTGATATTATACTCGTTGATTTTTTCGAAAGAATTCGAACTTGTAATGAAAAGTATTTCATTGAGAGAGTAACAGGCTATATATATATGAAAGATTATAGAGCGCCTTGCAAAATATATGAGTTTTTATGAGGAAGACATTAATAAATACAATTATTTAATTCCTCTTACTCATCGTCACCGCTACGAGTACATTATACTATGGTTTGCTTTATGAACTGTAACATTCAACAGAAATTGAACAACATATATTATATATAAATTCTGAACAGTTATTTTAAATGTCTCGATGGTCAACATTTTTAACCAAATTAGCTACTGAATACAGAAACAAAATGCATATACCGATCGATAACCATATTTTTGCGATTTACATTCTACACCTCCTTGCACAATATTTTCACATTTTTGAATAACGAGGTTAAACCTTTTGACAAATCCCAAGATAATCTCGCATATATCACACTCTGACCTCAAACCACACCGCCCATATTTATAAGCAAATCACCAAAAACCAATCCCCCGAACCTTCACCCATTACAACCGCGTAATTCGACTGAACTATAAAACACTCGCAAAGTCGAAAGAAATATGAAAGTAGATAATATAAATCCGGGCACTCGCGTGACAGTCGAAAACCTCTAAAAGCCATCCGGAATATTTTCAAACAAAGGGAAAGTCGAGCGGCATATACCTGCTGGCTCTCCCCCCGTATAATTTTCACTGCCGTCGACTCGCAATCTCTGCGCCTCGGTCCTCCGAAAACACGGATTTCGGCGTGTGTGTTGCGCGAGAAGTGACTTTATCGCTCGTCGCGCGCACAAAAGAGCCGTGGAAAAGTTACGCTGATGAAATTTTTTCGAATTTAAGGTGGCTATGTATACTCGCGCGAGATGAAGAGCGTGTATTATGTACATACGCGAGGTTCGGGTGGGGAGATTAAATTTTTAGTGATTATGGTTTTGACATTTGGCTGTGTGTGTGTTTGGAAAATGAGGGGATTTGTAATTGCTGGTAGTTTGTTAAAAAATGAAAAGTTTTAGGAGTGTTGAAAAAATTTGGTGAAAGACGAGCTGGATGCTTTTTTAGGAGAATAGTGTAAGCGTCATTTATAAAAATAAAAAGCTCTTTTTATGTTAAAAGCGAAGAAGTTGTAGTTGTAGAGTAGAATGATAGAATATCTAATTGAAACCTGGGATTTTATTTTTTTTTTTATAAATATAGATAAAAGGCATTTTTCGAAATGTATATAAGAATTCAAGAATTATACTTTTGCTTTTTTAAGCGACTTAGAAATCGTGAAAGAACCGTCGTCTTCAAAGAAAATATAGTCTATAGAATGTAACACGAAGATTTCTTTGTAACTTTCAAAAGATGGAGAAACTTGAGATTCCTTAAAAATTAGAAAAATTTTCTACTTCTCTCAGACACTACGAAATGCCGTTCAATAATTGTCAATAATAATTACAAAGTTTATCATTTGAGCGACTTATATTTTGCTCAACCATCGTCGTTTCTTTCTTTTCCCTTAGATCCAGTTTATTTTTAATGATTTGTCAGCCGAACGTAGCAGCTTCCGAAGTTTCGCAAAGTAAAACGTTCTGTTGGAGGGGCACGTAGCCAAAGTTTTAATTTATGCAGAGCAATTATAACGCTGATCTAAACTTCCCGAAATAAGATTTTAAACATTCATGTCTATTTAAATGCGAGTATATCTCCAACACCTCAAGTTAATACGAGATAATTTTATAAAGCAATTTGATTTGAAAGAGGTGCCGTTTACAGTTGCCCATAAGTGCCATTATCGAGAATATCATGCTTTTGGTACTTGTATACATCTAAACAAAAACTTTCATAACAACGAAATCGTACAACACACAGTGAACCACCTCAAACTCTCCCATTCAACCTTTGCCTCGCCTCCTAGACATTTCATAACGATTACGCGCGTACCGAACATACAGAGCCGCTGATCCTGCGGTAACCCGAGAAACGCTTCCCAAAAGTGCATTCAAATTAAAAAAAAAAAAAGGAGAGAGAAGAGCCTATGAATAATGCATCCGACGATGCACGATTTCCCACATCGATGCGCACGGAAATTCGAAGCGCCGCGGGCCCAGTTGGTTATAGGAAAAAAGTAGCGTTCAACGCCGCGCGATGAAAAAGTGAGTTTTGCGTGTATACGGTGATCGGATGGTTTTCGAGCAATTAAAAAAAGGAAAGGTTGGGGATTATGCAATTTTAGTGTTTTAGGTGTTGTAGAAAATTACCTTCATTTCATCCCTGATTTGCATATATCGAACGTTGTGAAAAGTCAATGATGCTTCGAAACTTTTCTAATTAAGAAACTATGCAAAACTTTTTCAAGAGGTTTCCAATTAACGCAAGGATCAAGATAAATGTTTAGAAAATATATCGTGCTATGTTTATACAATATTTACGAGAACCTATTACACCTTCTTTTTTTTAAATTTATTGTTTCAATGCCGAATTTACCACTTGAATGCGTTAAAAATCAATCGAGTTAATAAAACTACGTCATTACCACTTCACCGGCTCCAAAAAAGCATTCACTTATCAAGAATTGTAAAGTATGCGGTTTATCAACATCCCATAAATTCTTGAACGTACCTTCATTTTTCAACTCAAGCGTCTCTTAAATATCCTCAAATCTTGACATTTGTTCGTCGTTCTTTTGAAAATTTTTCGCGAATTTTAGGTATAATATACACAATTATGTAAAGCCTCTTTTTGCATGATTTTCTCTAATGAAATTTTGTTGCATGATTTTCTCTAATGAAATTTTGACGTTCTACATTTTCAGAATCTCAAAACCCTTCCAAAATTCTCCACCTTCACAATCCTTCTCTCCACTCCATAAAAAACTATTTTCGCAATAAAAAAAATCCCACTTTTTCCTCTTTCCCGTTTCTTAAAACCCCCCCTTACCTTTCTTCCAAAAGTCCATCCTCACACACATACACAGCACCTCCCAAACCTCTATTACGCATTTTCTCATCTTCCTTCGCGCCGGACAAAGACCACCGAAAGCTACAGCTGCTGCGGCTGCTGCAAGCGCTCCTGCCTATACAGCCCACGCGGTCGAGAAAACCTCTCTTGACGTAACGCTGCCTGCCTGCCTGTGTCTGTGCGAGTGGAGAGAGAGAGAGAGAGAACAGGTTTGTGCGGCATTGTGCAGCTCTCTCGCGTGTGACGTCAGCCCCTCGGCGTTTCAAAATCGCCTCGCGCGTTTTCGAAGTTCACGACAGAGAGTTGGGTATTGTATATTGGAAAATGTATGTTGGTGGTGCGATAGCGCTGCTTGATTTTTATGCTGCGTGGAGATAGAGTTGGAGGTGTGTGTGGGATGGATCGTTGTTTTATGTGCACGATTGGTGGTATTTTGAGTTGTAGGTTGTGGTATTCTAATTTTGGCGCGATTCGTTGGTAGTTGACAGAGATGTAAATGTGAATTGATTGTTTAAGAAAATAATTTGAATGACTTGTTAATTGTAGGATTATTTTACCAACATTCGATGCTGATAGCCTTAGTAGATGATATTGC
>JAPYZP010005249.1:0-18784 GCA_030522985.1 Torymus sinensis
GAGCGAATGGTATAATAAAGACGTCTCTCAGACAATCCGCTCTCAACTCCGTCCAAAATCGTCATAACAGGCATATAAATCTTCGCGGGGAGGGTAGGAAAAAAATCTCATCCCAGCCCCGCACATACATATTTAGCTCGCGGAATTAAAAAACGTGTGCTCGCGCACTCCTGTGCGCTCAGGCAAGAGGTGGGTATATAGGTATATAGGTACGAAGCACTTTTCGCGCATAACGGAGCGGAAAATGGAACGCGTCGAAGGAGAGAGGAGGGAAAACGCGGCCGCAGGCCAAGCGATCGTTAGAAGTGTGCGCTGGCTGACTGTAGCTATACGAGAGGTGGGCGTTTATCGAGGAGAGAGAAGAAGACAGAGAAAGAGGGGGGGGGGGGAGATATAAGAAAAATTGGCCCAGAGGCGGATTCTGTCGCGTATGCTGTGGTACGAGATTAGGGTGGACTCCTTTTTTTTTGGAGCGACAGAAGTTATATAACTGCTGCAAGTTTTGTGTAAAACGTGACAAATTGACAAGTGGATCGCAATTTTGAAGATTAAATATTTTTCTCCGTGGCTGAAGAAATATGAAATATGAATGACTCTTTTCCGCGATAGGTCATAGAAACTTAACTTTGGGCATAATCGCCATAAACAATGCCATCTAATACTACTGTATATTGAAAAGGTGGCAAGAGATGACGCGCGTGAGTTCAAATTATAACGTATCCCCTTTCATCAACGTAGATATAAAAAATATGTCATTCGCGAGATTCGACCGGCGGCAGTTGTGAGAAAGTTTAAACATTGATTCAAGAGTGAAATTCACTTTTCATTATAAAGAATCATGTTACTCTTAGGAAGATAATATTGTATAATTTGTTTTTTTAATGCACTTATTTCATTTCGAAGATTGCAAATCATTGCGGTTTCCAAAGATTCAATAGAATTAACTTTTTATAGTTTCACCATTTTATATCGTAATTATATAGCTCGAGGTGAACGAAAGGATTATCCACGGTTACTTACGAATACACCGGCAATGTGCTTGGGAAAAAATTTTTAGTTGATAATCCATAAATTTGATATCTGCGAACAATGCGTACAATAACATTCTTAACGCTTTAGAGAAGAAAATTAAGAAATAAAAAGTTCTGAATATAGCTCTTGTCCGTATTTTTTACGCTCAATTAAAAAAATCCATAGCTTTTATCTAAAATTGTATTATTCTTGCGAATGCAGTTCACAATATTTCTTTTTGATTAAAGGCTTGTATCTGCTAGGCAGTATACTTATATATAGAGAGTAAATTGAATTGCTTCAATAAGATTTAAGAGGAAAGATAATCCCCGACCTACCGACGCTTGACTCGTTGGCGATCCAATTAACAAAATACTTCAGCAGTACCTATATACGTAAAAACGAAGTTTGATCGTATAATGAATACTGCATTGGCTGTTACTCATGGTTCTTTCTTTTTCTTTTTTTTTTTTTAATTTGGCCACTTAATAAACGTATAAAAAAATATGAGATATAGTGAAAATACATTTATTTGAACAAAATTTCAGCAAATCATGTTTTCCCCCTACACAATTTACAAAAATCGGAGCACGTGAACGATTAGCATTACTGGCTGACCTAGTTTCCCCTCTAGTTCTTTTTAAATGCCCCTTTGTCGAGATTTCGTGCCCCAGAACTGTGTCAGAGCAACAGGGGGTTTGCGAATCGATTTTAAGATTACGTGCTAAGCTGCGCATAGAATCAATACAAGTAGATGGGGCAACACACTCAAATTACTCGCCACGCCAATGAAAATCTGAGAGTCTCAATGTAAACAAAATCCGTGGAACTTTATCCGAATCGAAGAAAAAAAATGTATCTTCAAGGAGCTTTCCGAAACGTTGCACGCTATATAAATTAAAATCGCAATAAATCAAGATGATTTTAGCGACTGGCTTTTATCAAGCACAGTGAAAACCTCGGCGTTAATTTATCGGCCACTTCGATCCGAAACGTCGCCACTCTAATTTGTTAACCAAGCCTCGGTACAAGTAGCGCTCGCGCGCGTATATACCTATGTACAAGCGCACAGGCGCAGCGCAAGCGGGGCATTAAACGTCCTCATTGGCTGGGCGGCGAAGTGCGCGGCGCGTTCGAATTTTAACAATCCCGCGGCGCGGCCACAGGAGCATTATAATCTCGCCGCCATAAAGGCCCGGGCGCAAATATTACGTATAATATAAATCAGCCGGACCGCGCCGGCTAATCGGCATCGCTCAGTGCATCGGCAATTAATTTCGCGGAACAGCGCCCGGGGCGCAACTCTATCCCCCCTCCCCGCGGCTCGACACTCGGCCGGGCCGCTGGCGCACCGGCTAGCGCACCGATGACGCTCGCGTTCGTAAAAGAAAAGAAAATGCGGGCGTATAAACGCTTTATCATATTTTTACGAGTGGATATAAAGGGGAGCCCGCGACGCACTGGCCGGCAAGTCGCGCGCGGGCACCAGGCACTGACCGCGTTGCAGAGTTCTCTTCTCTCGTTCTCGCACTCTCACGGCTGCTGCGCTACGTATACCGTTGGGGGGCAGAGCTCGTGGGCGCCAGGAGAGACGACGCCGAGTCTCTGAGAGGGCGCAGTATATAGAGTTCCATCCCCTGGAGGACGCCGGGCCGAGGGAGCGACAGAGGAGGAGCGCGATAAGCGGAAGAGGAAAGGAGTGAGGAGGAGATATGGCGCAGCGACGGCTCCTGGCCTGGACGGCCACGGCTGTCGTGTTGGCGCTTCTACTTTCGGCGAGCGGAGTCGAGGTTAGACCTGTTCTCCTTCTTCTTAGTGCGAAATTTTCATCTCCTCGTTGCGGAATAACATGAGGATCGTGATTTTTCTTTTCTTCTTTTGTTTTTTTTTTCTACGAAATAAGAAGGACGCGTCGCTTCGTTCCGTTGAAAATGTCGCCGGTTACAGCTGTCATTAATAATTGTTAATTATTACGGCTATTAAAGTGCTTTTCATAAAGATTTGTATTCCCAAGTTAATATTCATTCAGTCGAATGGTGATTGGTTTTTATTGTGATTGTTCCCGGTGGGTACAAGTCCATGATTATTCCGCTTCAATAAAGATAGACGGTATATAGCAGCGCACCCCGGGGCATTTGTTTGTAGCGTACAGTAAAATTTTATTTTATTATCCTATAAAATTAGAGCAACCGTTTCAATCCTAGATATTATAGTCATGTGTATACGATTTCAAAGGTAGCTCAGCCATGCATATACGCGTGTAGATTATTCAATTCCTTCGTATCCGCGAAGCATTACTAAACAAGACATTCGCTTTGCTAAACTTAGTCCTCAATAAAATAATTACTGCATATACACAAGAAATAAATAGTTTCAAATTCAATGATTTCATGAATTGCGATGAAAAATATAATTAAAATCCATTTTTTTTTTATATTATGTTTCATTGTAATATATTTAATTATTAAACTTTTAAGATTATATATAATGATTTGAAAAAATATTAATTCGGTTAAATTATAATATATTTGCGTATCATAATAGCCGATTGTACAATTTAATTTTACTGTACTAACATTTTAACGTGACAATTAAAAATAAAAAAAAAATTATAATTGAAACAAGGTTTGAAAAAATATTTTATGTCAAATGGATCATAGTACGATTGTATTATAATTTTAAGAAAAAAAAAAACCAAATTATTATTAATTACAATACTTTATTAGTTTAAAAAAAATGTGTAAGAACATTTAATCCTTCTTCAATTACCTATAATTTGACGTAGTATTTTTTAATTTTCTACTTATTAGCGAAATGAATATTAATAAGCATTAAATACTAAGGTAAACCAACCAATGGATATGCTGTTAAGTTCAATGTACCTTCTTAACAATTATTTCACCAATATGTAAGCTGGACTAGATAGCCAATTTAAATTCAATCAATTTTGCATGCTGCTTCACATTAAAATATAGAGTAGGTTAAAAGTATAATTTATTTGTATTAATTAAATTGCAATTGTAAACTGTAATGTAATAACAATTGCACAGACATAGCGACTCAGTTCACTATCTACCTATCAAATCTATTCATGATTACCACGATTTCCTTCTTGTCTTTAAGATGATTTTTTTATTCAATAATTTTCTATATAGCTTATTTGTAACGGACAATTCATGTTATTCCCTTCGTAATCATGAACCCTCTGCAAGAATATTAGCAGTTTCAATTACTATAGATTCTGTCCAGCAATCGGTAGAGTAAAGAGAGTTTGATATTGCCTTACAATCCGTATAAGTAATACGACTACTCTGTCATCATCCAAATCGGTATTGTGCTATTTTATACCTATTTATTAACCCTTTGCAAGTGCATGTGTTTATGTATATTTTCTCTGTTATTTCTCTTCACATTATTTGTTATATTTGTATGTATAAAAATGTTTTCCTCGTTTTTTTTATAAATACATAAGAAAATGATCATTTAGTACAAACCATGTGTTTGAATAGTGGCGTGATAAAAATAAAAATATAATCAATATTACAATTGGACACATTTTTTCCATTGAATGTTTGAAAGTTGCATGTAAATTAGTTTAGTCAATTTAGTTGTTTTTATAATTAGTTATAGTATTCACTTAAATTCAAAATTAATATAAAATTAAATTTAGAAAAAAAATTGTTGTCACCTTCGAGAAATAAAGCAATTATAGTGTTAAGATACTATATATTTAAGAAAAACTATAATCTAAACTCTAGAAAAATAAAACTTAAATCAACCATAGAAAAAAAACATTTTTTGACAAAACCTCTTTCTTTGAAATTTTGTTTTTTAAAAGATTTTACGAGAGTTATTTTGGTTTTCTTTTTTTCAGTCGAGGCGTCGATCACAGACGGAACAGCCAAGTATTTTAAAAAGCTCTAAGAATGACAGAAATGATCTGCAGAAACAGATCGAAGACCATCTAGAATATGGATCTAAACTTCGTTGGCAAATTGTCGACATGATAGGTAAAATCGTTTATGACCGATACGATGAGATAAACCTTAGTCAACTAGAAGTGCTTTATCAGATCTATCATGAAACACTTCGGCGCAAATTTAATATTTTTGAAATTGCATCCAGTCTTGAATCGAAGTCTGGCGGTTTGAATGCGAAAGATATTTGCGAAGTCGTTAATAAAAATATGTGTGCATCAAAAATCAACTCAAAAGTTTGTTCACGTCTTCCTCCGTCCGATTCTAGAAGGTCTACAAATACAACTCAAGATATTCCTGAAATCGTCAAGAAACAATTTCCACGTGGAGTTACGATACCCGCAATATTGAAGGAAATTCGTGACAAAAAAATAAAAATTACGGCAAGATTGCTTGGCGGATTAATTACCAACATACAATACGATAGTTTCGAGAACGAGGTGTTGAATGCAGAGAAAACCTTGGTGGAATATCTATATACCTTATCCGATTCTACAGTATTTTCTCCTGGAAGTAATCTACTAAATTTTGTTAGTCTTGATCTGTTATTAAAGGCATTACTAGAACACAATAATGATAAATTTCCTGGTCCAGCTCAAAGAGCTGCTATAATTTTAATAGATCATTTTGAGAGAGATCTCAATTCAATTAATAATAATATTGAACATTTTGGAATAATTTATGAAAATTCAACAATTAATTTCAAATTCTTGTTTGAACTAGTAATTCCTGATGATCTTGTGGACCCAGATATCGCAGACGCTAGAGATGATTTAGAAAAAGCGATAAAAACATATGATTTTGTGAAAGACAATTTATCAATTGATAAATACAGGTATGTAAGTCCTGATCAGTTGGTGTTAGAGATTCTTAGACAAATGAACCATGTCGGTCAAAAAGTAAACGTTTCTAAAAACATTATTAAGGCTTTACGTATGCACGCAGATTTTTGGAAGAAAGAGCGTACAATTGACGATGTATCTGATTTTTTGATGCTCTTTAATGCTTATGACAATTTGCGGGATAAACCGAAATATAAACAATTTTTCCAATACGTGAATTTAATTAAAGAAAAATTGAAACACTCCGAAAATGTTGACTTAGAATTAACCTGTAATATGCCTCGTCCTTGTTTGAGAAGAGTGCTATTAAAAATTTTAGAATGTGACATGGTTGATGATGAAACCAAAAAAATTGTTTCATATTTAATACTGTTAGTAAATGTTAAAGGTACACCAATAAGTCATGACAGAAAAGTTCCACCTCAGTTATCAGACGTAAACCTAAAACAACCACCTCCACTCATATCACAAAGTACGGCGGGTGACAGTGATACCCCCGAGCCCTCACTCCCACCTCCAAAAATAGAAAAACCAAAACCACCGAAAGGTATAACAGGCCCAGGAATAGAGATTGACAATAATCCAAAGCATAGTACACCATTGCCGCCAATAACAGCAAGGGTCGAAATAAAACCCCCTCCTGAAAAGCCATTACCGCCAAATGCAAAGGTGATCATACCAGATATCGAAGTGCCAGGAGATATACCTAAGCCGTTACCAGGAAAATGTGATGGTGCAGACGATTGTAATGAAACGACAGGTACTACAAATGGACCTATCGAAGAAACATCTTTGGCATCTAAAGAATCAATCGAAGTCGGTACGACGGAAAATCCATTGGATCCAGAAATAAACAGTACTCCTGAAATTGTAGATGAAACTACTACAAGTATACCAAAGACAACAACATTATTAACCACACAACGAAAGTTTACAAACGAAGACACTTTGTCAACTACTCCCACGATATCTAAACCAAGTGATGACGAAAGTACCACGCCAGCATCAGTACCAGGTAATACAATAGATATGGGTATAATTGGTGGAATTCCATCTGACTCTCCTAAAGATGTAGCTACTCCCGATCCACTATTCGAGGAGTGTTTCCAGAAGTGTATAAAAAGTTCCAGCGAAGAAAAATGCGAAGAAAATTGTGAACCTAGTACAGAAAAGCCTTGTGAAGGTCCAAACTGTCCAAATACAAATCAGACCCCTGACTGTGAGCTTGGCTCAGGTGAGGATTGTAGTACAGAAAGTTCTTCAACAACTGGATCTCCCTCACAGCAAACATCTACAAGTAATAGCGGCAGTTCTGTAGAAGGTTGTAGCGACTCTAATCCTGAAAACTGTAAGAAAAAGCCGATAGAAACGTGTGATGGACCGGATTGTCCTACAACTACAGAAGAAAATAAGGTGCCAACGACAGAAAGCAGTGAAGACAATCAGACGGGTACTGGGGCCGTTTGCGAGGGTCCACAATGCAAACCCAATGAACCACAGACATCTACAACACAAGATTCCAATGAAGTAACAAACCCTAACCCAGATGTAACCACAGAACATTCATCGGCAAGCGATGAAGATGACAAATTATGTGATACGAAAGATCCAAATCGTCAACGTAAATCTGAACGTCTGAAGAACATTCGAAGATTGGATTTTATAGAGGCTGAAGAACAAGCCCTCAACTTATACGATGAAGGAGATGGTCCTGGACATGTAGAAGTATTAAGGAATAAAGTTCAAGAGGATAAACAAGTACTGGGACCCTTACTCCAAGGCCTAACTAAAACGGAAGAAGACAATGCGAAACATAAAATGCACCAAACGGAATTACGAAGAAGTTTGTCAAGTTCAAAAGACGAAGAAGAAAAGAAAAAAATTAAACAAGCTCTGAAAAAACAGCTAAGACGTAGTTTAGATACAGAAAAATCGGAAATAAATAATCAAAAGGAAAACTCTAAAATAGCCAAAAGACGAAGTGATAACTCAAAAATAGGTAATACACGGAGTGATAATTCAAAAAACGCCAATAGACGAACTGAGGACTCAAAAATACCCACTAGAAAAAGTGAAAATTCCAAAAGACCCAATAGACTACAAGTTGAGCTCCTCGGAAAACCCGCTAGACAAACTGAGGACTCAAAAATACCCACTAGACGAAATACTGAAAACTCCAAAAAACCCAATAGACTACAAGTTGAGAAGCTCGGAAAACCCACTAGACGAACTGAGGACTCAAAAATACCCACTAGAAAAAGTGAAAACTCCAAAAGACCCAATAGACTACAAGTTGAGAAGCTCGAAAAACCCACTAGACGAACTGAAAACTCGAAAGTACCCAATAGACGAAATACTGAAAACTCGAAAGTACCCAATAAACGAACTGAAAATTCGAAAACACCCATTAGACGAACGAATTCGAAAAAAGATAAGAAAGAATCTTCTAAAAATGATCAAGAATAGTATTTACGTCAGATAAAGATATGCATTTTAAGCGTTTTTTTTCGATAATCAAATGATTTTACTACGAACAACATACTATTTTGTTACCATAAGTTAATAATGGAAGTATTGATTATTTATGAAAATAAAACTTGTTTTATATTTAAATGTACTAAAATAATATTTACTAATAAAATCCCTATGAAAGAAAAATTATGTAAGTTTTAATTCTATTAATAAAAGAGCAGATATTTATAAATTTTTTGAAACTGAACAAAATAAGAAAATTAAGCGGAAATAATTAAATAAAAACATGGGTTAAAAGATAAGATTGAGATCATATAATCAAAAAAAAAATTTCATACAACAACATTGTTATAAAATCCTGTTTTATTAATAATACAACATAAGCAAAAAAATGTATACAATCTGTACATAAAGGGAATTAGAAAAAACTTATATAATGTGATAAAGTATGTATTCGAATAAAAGAATTTGTATAAAATAATAAATGATTTTGTTTGATTATTTGATGATATTTGTAATAGAGGTTTATAAGGTAACGTAATGCTTACAAAAGACTTACCACTATTTCAACCAAATCATTAATATTTCTCATAAAAAAGTATTTAATAAAAATATTTGCCATTGATTTTATTTTTATTTTATTTAGAAAATATATACTGGCATGATTGTCTTTAACATAATTATTAAAGTTTTGCCGCAAAATAAATAATAATTTTACTAATTAATAGTATAATGTTAATTATATTATAATAATAATTAATAAATTTATTAAGAAACTAAGAAATCCCGCGTAAAAAAAAAGTTATATATAATTAAATATGACCATATATGGTTATATATGGAATTTGACCTTATATAGGTACATATAATCATATATACGTATATATGTTAATGTATAGTCATATAATGTGTCA
Source organism: Torymus sinensis (assembly GCA_030522985.1). Taxonomy (NCBI): domain Eukaryota; kingdom Metazoa; phylum Arthropoda; class Insecta; order Hymenoptera; family Torymidae; genus Torymus; species Torymus sinensis. The sequence continues at coordinate 9,217 of JAPYZP010005249.1, forward strand.
TGTATAATCATATATCATCATATATATGAAAAATTTTCAATGTTACATCACGCATTTATATATGGTTTTATCTAACAATCTATGATAATATATACTCGTATATAAGTATATATGATCATACATGATCATAATATGATCCTATATTATAGGATGATTTGTATATAGATGTGTGTGTGTGTGTGTGTGTGTGTGTGTGTGTGTGTGTGTGTGTGTGTGTGTGTGTGTGTGTGTGTGTGTGTGTGTGTGTGTGTGTGTGTGTGCGTGTGTGTGTATGTACACGTATGACCATATATATATAATTATATATAATTTATATATAATTATATATAATTTTTTTACCCGGGATATTATTCGATTTTTTGCAAATTTTCTTATATTAAAAATAATAATGCACGAATAAGTAATGAGATGCGAAATCGTTTCGATACTGGGACACTTCAATAAGATAAGTGTTTGAGGATTGGGATATTTTCCTTGAATGTTTTAAAACTATGCAACTTTCTTAAATGATTTTGATGGCTTTGTGATTGTATCCAAGAGATAATAAATGATAATGATAGCATTTTACAGAATTGTTAGTCTATAATATACTAATAATCGAATACATTTTGGTTCTATTTAAGACATCTAAAAATCAATTATACACGATTTTATATCAACTTTTGTTCTTAGTAATATTGCAGTATATCTGATGCATAACCCCAATCTTCTTTTACCATGTCAGCAAGTTTTTCACCAATCATTATTACAGGTAAGTTTGTATGTCCAGTCATGATCATAGGCATTATAGAAGCATCAGCTACTCGCAATCCTTGAATGCCCCTAACCTGTGAATTAAACAATTATCTTTGAAATATTTTTAGATAGATAAAATACATTTTAATTCTCTATTATATACTTTTTAACAAGTCTCAAGTATTTACAAACTTAACTATTAGCATACAAAATATAATCTATTAGCATAAAAAATGAATAACAAAATTTTCTTCAAATAAAATTAATTATATTTTGAAAATGTCTAACTATATTTTGAATAAACTTGTTGCTTCCTGCTGGAGGAAGCTTTGTAATAATACAATTTTATGGGTTCTTAAATCGCTCTAGAAACATGATTAAAGATGTTAGAAGATAGCATCATATGATTTTAGAAAATATCTGTGTGTGCGTGTGCGTGTGTGTGTTGTGTGTGTGTGTGTCTGTGTGTGTGTGTGTGTGTGTGTGCGTGCGTGCGTGCGTGCGTGTGTGTGTGTGTGTGTGTGTGTGTGTGTGTGTGTGTGTGTGTGTGTGTGTGTGTGTGGGTTCAGTTTTTAAAAATTAATTTTTTTATTCGCCGATGCGTTATGTTTCATGATTGATTTTGGCGGTTTTTTAATGATAGGATTGAGATATTTGAATCGGACAAATAGCTGGTGAAAGAGTATAAAAATATCTATATTTCCCATTAATTTTTAATGGAAAAAGTTTTTACATTAGCTATTACAGTTCTTTTGTTTTTAACAAAAACGTTTTTTTTTAATCTTTAAGGTTATATCCCAACTACGTAAGTCAAAACATCAATGTTCGACATATATCCAACGTGGTATGTTATTATTAAGTAGTAGTAGTAACTATAATTGGACTAGTTACAACCATGAGACCTATTTGTTTGAAAATAAAATTACATTCATTTCAAAATTTTGGCTAACCTCAAACTTTAAATGATCATAACTTTTGAACTATAAACGATAAATCTTGTTAAATTTAAAGTATCTAATTCTTCAATATTTGAACTAGTTTTGCTCCAAGTTTCAACGTTTTTTCGAATCTAATTAATTTTCAGCTATGGTTTTTATGTCATATAGCGATGTTTTTTTTGTCCACGATATTAACCGCAATGTTAATCATGCAAAAAAGGCCGAAGTTTGAACGAGTGTATCTGAGAAAGTAAACGGTAAATCGTTCTCAAATTTGAAGATTATACTTATTACTATCTAAATTAATTTTGCTGAATATTTCAAAAAGGAATCGAATTAAATAGTTTTAGGTGATAAATACCTTAACTGCCAAACTAAATGGCCAACTGTTTTGAAAAAATCATGATAATGCATAATATAAATAGCTATAATCTCTAAAAATTTCAATCGAATCTGTCGGCTAGTTTTTGAGTCCAAAATCGAAAATTAAAAAAAACTGAGTTTTCTATGTCCAACGATTACGGGAATAAAATTGGCTCGCTACCAAATTTTTTTTAGAGGTAGATTTTAGATATCTTTCGACTGAGTTCTTTGGGAAAAAGGATTGGTCCATACATTTCGGAGGTATTTTGAGGTTAAAATATGGTTTAACCTTTTTTTCAAATTGTAATTTCTTGAAAACGGCTCGATGCATCAGCTTGAAATGTAAAGACAATTGTGTATGTGATATAGGCAATATGTTGACAATACTTTCATCAAGATCAAACGATTACTTTTTGGGATATTTGACATTTAAAATTTGAGTATTTTACAAAGTCATTTACTTTGTGGTAGGATAACTAGAGTAAGATTGGTTTAATTACATTGAAATTTTGTGGAGACTAGAGTTAATATATTTATCGTATAGGTTCTTTAGGTAAAAGAACTGGCTCATGATTTTTAGAGATATTTAAGGTTAACATTTTATTATTTCTTTCATAATCGTAATTTATAACATTTTATTATTTCTTTCATAATCGTAATTTATCAATAACGGCTTCATGTATTAGCTTGAAATTTATAGACTATTGTATATGCGATATAGGCAATAGGTATGCACCTGTGTAAAATTTCTTTGTCGCATAATAACTGGAGTAAAATAGTTTTAATTGCTTTAAAATTTAGTGTTGATGTAGAGTTTGTATATTATTTATTATATGAGTTCATGGGGTAAAAGAATTCTTCTCAGAATTCGTTTATATGAATTTCAGAGATATGTGAAGTTAAAATTGTTTTAACCTTCTTTTCAAATCGTAATTTCTCGATAACGGCTTTATGTATACTACAAAATAGAAATGACGCGCGTTTTTTATTTGCTTTTGTTTTTTATTGAGGTTAATTTACAGCGCGCTTCGATGTCACATAAAATTAGCCTGTAGATACGTTGACCAATTAGAGGCCGAGAATAGTATATTACGTTCCTATAGGTCGGGAAGTAGGATAGTACTTTCGCGTGTAGTCCGAGGCGAAGCCGAGGACGGCATACACGCGAATATGATATTCTACTTTCCGATTGAGGTTCGTATACTATTTTTCTTCATGCCCTGGCTCGAAAGAGGCTCCGAAATATGTGTATTTTGCAGCCGGGAATTTGCGGGTTATAGTCACGTCATATGCTAAAACATGTGACTGTAATGTGCAACTTCCCGGCCGCAAAGCGCGCATTTTTTGGAGCACTTTCGGCCGGGGTATGATACGTTTTTGTATGGTATAGGCAATATATGTGTGAAATTTCATCAAGGAACATCAGTTATTATACAGAATATTATGTAGTACAATAATTGTGAGGTAATAGGAATGTAGGAAAGGATTTTTAGAGATGGTGTAGTGTATGTGTGTTAGTTACATTCCGAGTACACTGAAAAAAACAGCAGTTTTAGCCTGAGTTGCATCGCAGATGCGATTCAGCTGTGAGAGAACTGTGTTTGTTTCATTTAACAACTCGCTACCATTTCCTTCCAATTGATTCTTTCGCTTTGAAATTGTTATAACATCTTCTTGAAGGCCATCCACAACTTATAGAACTAATTGAAAGTCTTTAAGCATGTACAAAAACGAAGGAAAATTGTTTAAAAATTACACAATCTCTGAATCTCAAGATATTATTTTCAACGAGATAAATGAAAGAACACAGTTCTCCCATAGCGTAATCATCTGCGGTGTGACCCAGGCTGAAACTGTCTGGTTCTTCGGCTGATTTGGCGGTTTCTTTTTCGGTGTAGGTAGGTTTTCCTTTAGTACTCCAAGCAGAATCCAAACGCGTTACGCGCGTATTATTTTCTTTTTCAGATTATGCATTTATAATTTTTCAGTATAATATCATTTAATTAGTTTAAATGATAGGATAATCAGATAATTTTTAAAAACATGACAAAATTAATCTTTTTATTCTAATTTGATTTAATTATTTAGTTTTAAATAGTAAAAATAAAAATGCAATTTCAAAAATTCAAATATAGCGGAAGTAGCGAATTTTCATTAACTTAGTATATATAATTCACTTAACATAGTACTTTTGTGTCGACATAATATCAGTGGCAGCTAATAAAGGATTTCAAGAATAAGAAAAATGTGGAATTTTTGTAAATATTAATAAAGTTTTAAATCATTGAAAAGACATGTCCACTCTTAAAAGCATGATAGCCGGATGTTGTGAAGCATTTAAAGATTGATATTGATTGGTCTGTACCGAATAGGCGGGAAGATCCGCTACTTCCGTTAAATTTGAATTTTTTAAATTGAATTTTTATTCTTAACTATTTCAAACTAAATAGTTAAAGCAAAACATAATGAAAAGATTAATTTTTTGTTTCGAAAAATTATCTGATTATCCTATTATTTAAACTAATTAAAAGGAAATCATAATGAAAAATTATATACATAGCCTCAAAAACAAAATAGTACGCGCGAAGCGCATTTGGATTTTGCTAGTAGAATAAAAAAACATATTTTATATTTCGTCAGCTTAGAGAAAAAAAGATGCAATCTCGTAAATGCGTTGAAAAAAGTGCTATTTCGCTGAGATTTGGAAAACATGCTATCTCGGCAAATATTTTTTTTCGAAATTATCGAAAACACAGAGTTTATAAATGGATACTTTTAACACATAACCTTATGTGAATGAATAATTTATTGCTTTGTAATAACTTGTAAAAAAACAGTTTTTAATGTACAATATATGAAATTAAAGATTTTTTTGTGACGAATATAATGACATTATCAGAATTATAGGTTAACGATCAAACAGAAACGATATTAACAATAAGCGTTACACATGTGCTACAGCGCATGCGCACTGAGACCAGACATATACATGTAGCGATAAATTAGCAAAGTTTTTACTTATTTATAAAATCTTCTTTTCGTTTGGACATTTAGAAGTTATTTACAATAAATTTACGTAAAATACGTTGACTTAATTTGACAATCATAAAGGGGCCCCGCAAGGGGCTTGATACGGCACCAAACGCATGAGCCACCTTAATTTCGCACCGATACAATCTATATCGTCCGATCAATACCCGCGTTTACAAATATATAATTTTTTATGTTGAACTTGCTTCTGTCGCCTATTTGGACTTGAGGTTTTTTTTTATTTTATTGCATTATTCTCGTTCTGCCTCTTTTTGGAATGGTATTCTAATACGTGGAACTCGTTTTTTATTTGGGGTTTGGGATTTTTATTTTATTCAAATTGTTATTGTCGTCTGGCGTTTACATGTATATATACTATTTTTTTATAGAAAGGTCAATATAGTAAGACAGTCAAGTTTAAAGTAAAATACTATCCTATACATTTATTATGATTTATAATCAAACTCAACATATTGAAAGAAAAACAATTTTCTTTAAAAGTTTCTGCAGAGGCGCCAACTTAAATTTTCATGAAAAAAAATATTTGCCGAGATAGCATGTTTTCCAAATCTCAGCGATATAGCACGTTTTTCAACACATTAACAAGATAGCATCTTTTTCCACTAACCCGACGATTTGAACTATCAACGAGCGCGGAAGCGCTCCGACAGGAGCGATATATAGGAGTGATAAATTAATGTGACGGAAGCTACGTGCCCATAAATTGGCACGTCTAATTTTGTTTAGATAAAGATTAAATATAAAATTAGCCATATAAGTTGAAATGTAAGAAACTGAGAAAAATATCTAAGCATATACAGAGCTTCATTTCGATATTATATTTATGAAAAGAGATACTACAACTATGTATGGCTAAGAATAGTAATTGTCAACACACTTGTAATCTTGGGTTAACAACTCCTGTTGGATCATATTCTGGTGCCATTTTGCAAGTTCCTGAATGATGATAAATAGTTAAAGTATATGTTCTTAATGCACATTCCCAATATTCATCTGAATCGTATTCGTAATCTTCACATCCTGGTACTTTAAAGTCATAAAAACGTGAATTAAACCGTCTCATTGCTCTAGTTCTGCTGATTTCGATTGCTGCACGTATTCCTTTAATCATAACTCTTACATCTTCTGGATCGTCCAAGTAGTTTGCGAAAATTTTCGGTTTTGATCTGGGATCTCTATTTCGAAGTAGAATTCTACCTTTACTTTTAGGTCGCATTAACATAGGCAAAATTGTCCACGAATGTCTTCCTGAAATTCGATCAAACATCTTTGTCCAATATTCATTTGATATTCCAATATTGTTACGAAAAGAAACATCAGAAATAATTGAAGCACCGATAAAAAGTAATTCGATGTTTGGGTAACCATTTAAACTTTGGGTATTATCAACATCAATAAATGCTAGTGCTTCGCATCCTCCAGGAACAGTGTAAGGTCCCACTCGCCGATTAAAATAGTCTCTTAAATAAGGTTTTACTGGATCTGTTATGTCATTTGTAACAAGACTGACTGGTTGATCTATTAAAAAAATTAAACCCCCGTAAGCAATGTGATCCATCAAATTTTCTCCTACTGGTGCATTTTGAATGACATTAATTTTCATTTCTTCCAAATGCGGGGCTGGACCAATGCCAGATAACATTAAAATTTGTGCAGATCCAATTGTTCCAGCACAAAGAATGACTTCTTTTCTTGCAATCACATGAATGTTCATACCTAATTTTGTGAACTCAACACCATAAGCCTTTTTACTTAAAGGATCGATAAGGACTTTGTTAACATGACTCAATCTTGATACGAATAAATTTTTCTTTCTGTTTGAAGGATACAAATACGCTTTGTTAGTACTTATTCTCGATCCATTTTTTATTGTAGCTTGAATGTAAGAAAAACCCATTTCTTGATTAGAATTATAATCTACAATAGGGTATCCCATTTCAAGACCTGCTTCAAGAAAACTTTCGGCTAAGGGAGTGTGATAAGGCGCATAAGAAATATGTACGGGTCCATTTGTATTATGCATAATTCTGTCATATTTGAATTCTTTTATACCAATATCTTCGAGTTTTTTGAAATAATGTAGGACTTCCTCATAAGACCAACCGTAATTACCCATTGCTGCCCACGAGTCATAATCCAGAGGATTGCCTCTTGTAGCTATCATGTAGTTTAAAACACTACTTCCTCCCATTACCTTACCTCTTGGCCAATTGCACTTTTGATTTGTCATCCCTTGACAGTAAGTTCTTGATCGTTCAGTTTGATACTTCCAATTTAAATCATTACCAAATTGGAGATAATTCACTATTAACGGAATATCCATAATAAGATTTTCATGAGAACCAGCTTCTATAAGTAGCACTGTGGTATCCGGTATCTCACTAAGTCTTCCGGCTACTGTTGCGCCTGCAGTACCAGCGCCAACAACGATAAAATCATACTGTTCATTGAACCGCGGCGTACTGTCTTTGAGTTGCCCAGCTAAAAATCGCTGCTGCTCTTGCAAAAAGTCTTTAGCCCCAGCAGCTAGACTTGCAAGACCTTCTCTAAGTGGAGTTTTATCTTCCGCAAAACCGTAAAGATTGTGATAAGTCAATCCGCTTCGTCTGTAGGCTAAGCCAGTCACTGTAAAAGCAAGAACACAAATAAACACTGATTTGAATCGAGCCATTTTGATGATGGGAAAAATCTAATCTGTTAAGTTGGTTACATAAAATTTATGTCGTTAGTCACTCCTTATACCGTTTAATAATTTTATTGAAATCTAGTCTTTCTTATCTGTCACTAAGAGAATTAATAATTTATTTATTTATTTGTTTATTTTTTTATTTCGTCACTTAATGAGTAATATCAAATTTATGGATATTTTTTCACTATCCGCATAGATTCCAAACACATTTTAACTCTAATGGATACATTTCTTCACTTTTTATATAAAATTAATTTATATTATTTATCTGCGGATTACAATAATAATATTAAAAACTGAATAATAATTTTCAAATTCAACAGTTTAAGCACGAACGTATCTGGCAGTCAACGCATACTAACGCCAATTTTTCCGCGTCTGATATTCGAAGACATTGCATTCGCATAGTCCGGCTACGTATGCTGACAAGGCGTTTTAAAAAATGTTGTGTAAATTAATGGTTATAACCTGCATTCAAATTGGAACAATGTTCGATTGACCAAATCACCATCTTAACAAATTTCTTCCCCGTTTAAGAAGTGAGATAAAAATATATCTTCTCTGGAAAATGAATGAAGGAAAATCAGAATTGACAAAAAAACATGTTTTGAATTTATACCATCATTCATTATATATATATTAGAATTGGTTAAAATAAATAGACAAAAATTAACCACTAAACGTACAGGCATTAAAAAAATTGTTTGAAAATTTAAAAGAATATTTAATTTTCTAATTTTAAAATTAGAAAAAATTACATAAAAGAAGAGATAATTCTGTTCATTTTACGATAAAAATGTGATATTTATTTCACCTTCACATTATTTATATACTTTGGTTTGGTGTCGTATTTTTTATTAAAAAAGTATTCAGTTCGTTTAATTTTAATCTTTCGGTATAGATATTCTGTTTGAATAACTCCATGAAATTATATTTCTCTAAATTAAATTCTAAACAATGTGGCTATTTTTTCAACGATCAATTATATAAGAATCATAATTTTTAAATGCGAATAAAGAGGTGCGTGAGAGAGTGAAAACAGAGAACAAGAAAAAAGGAGAGTCGGAAACACACTCGTAAGGTCAATCGTATACATATGTGGCTTGAGACAAGTACTAGAGGAACCGTAAAAAAGCTGGGAGGCAATAATCGTAAAGCGCTCGAAACAAGCCACTCGGCAAGCACGACGAAAAGTTAATTTCGTTCGTGTGGCCTACACGGCGTGTATGTCTTTACAGACTGCGACTGTATAAAAGCACTGCCCATGAAGAAAGAGAAAGAGAGAGAACGAATGAGAGAGAGAGAGAGAGAGAGGGAGGGAGGGAGAGGGAGAGAGAGAACGCATTAAAGGATCTTATCGAATGGGTAATTAATTTCGCTGTAGGCTAGACGTACATCGGCTCGAGTGAATTTACTAGCGCGGCTAATAATGTCATTTTATTTTGGATGCCTATATCTTTTTAATTTACACGAGTACAACAGACCGAAAATCACGTTATGTATGTACATGCGCAACTTGAGCATATACTATATGTTTCGGCATTTTTTTTAATTCTTTGATATGCACTGATCGCATAGATTCATGATTTTGAAGTTATTAATTCAGTAGCTGATGATTGTATGCTTGCAGACTCTTCCCAACAATCGAGAAAGCTAAATTCTTTGAGCAACTGAATTTGTATAGGGGAGACCTGGGCAAGACGGTACGCCCGGGCAAGACGAAACACCTAATTTTCTTGGATATTATAATAGATGACACTAAAACAATAGAGAAAATTGATAGAAAAGAACA